>JAEQBH010003487.1:0-207776 GCA_016808115.1 Tetrastigma voinierianum | reverse complement strand
AATATCTCATATTCTTCAATATTCCTTACATTCACATTTTAAAACAAAATTAGTATGATAAAGGATTTTTTTAAAAATCAAGTAAAGATGAAGTCAAATGATAGTTTAATAAGTATTGAGAGTCATTAACTATTTAAAATAATTATAATATTCTTTTCTTGCATTATTTAATATACTAAACTGTCTTTTACAAAAATATAGAGAGAAAGATAAAAAAGAGGATTTTGATGAATAGCTTTTTCCTGTCATTAGATGTTTAGCTCTAATAAGTTGTCAGTAGCTCATTAAGAGTATGTACCAAGCACCCATTGGGGTGAATAAGCTATTAACTTCCTCAATCAGCTCAACCAAACAAGACTAGAAACAAATAAACAATTTGAATAAACATATAAAATTACTCATAAAATAAACACTATTTATTTTTCCTGTACTCACAGAGTTCCCTACAACCCTATTCCATCTACATTAGCTGATTTTGGATAGAAAATTGTTTTTTATTAATTTCTTAGCATTTTCCCAATCAAACATAGCCATTATATATCACATGCAACCATAAAGAAAAGAAATAATCATCATTAGAATGGTCAAATATTTACTCAGTACGTTGGGTTAAACAAATGTGTGACAGCAGGAAGGAGACACTAATACTTCTTGCAGCAAAGAACGGGATAAAGGAAATGGTTATGCAGATCCTAGAGGTATTCCCCACTGCCATTCTGGACAAGGACTCAGCAAACAAGAATATAGTGCATTTGGCAGTTGAAAATAGACGAACCCAACTCTACAAGGAATTGGTCCCGGAAGAAACATTTCTACGAAAGTGCATTTCGTGATGTTGATAATAATGGCAACAGTGTTTTGCATCTTGCCGCCAGATTAGGTGATCATAGGCTTTTTCCATATGCAGCACTCCAATGCAAATGAGGCACATTGTCTAAGGTATGTATATACACATATTATTAATATTTACCGTTTTAAAATGAATTAGTACTTTAGGATTTGTTTGGCAATTAATTGCTTCTGGAAACAGTTTTTCCAGTCACTATTAGGGGTGTAATTAAACGAGGCAGGCTAAATATAAATTAATGGTATAATTACTTACTTGGGAATTATTAATTGACCACCCACGTACATGGCAGTACGTCAAGGCTTCTGTACCACGAGATTTCTTTCTGAATCGAAACGACCAAAACAAAAACACCTTAAGGAGTAAAAGTTCAGAGCTCGCCACGAAGAGTTAGTGTTCAAGCAGAAAAATGGCGCAGCCGACACTTCCAACTCATGCTCGGTAGTGGCAATGTTGGTGACAAACGTGCCTCGCTACAACAGCAACCGTGCCGGGCGGCATGAAGGTGACAGCGGATACCAAAACCCAGCCATCTAGGCTTTAAAGTCTTTACAATTTCATCTCTAGTCGCTCTCTCTTGTTCCATCACCTCCGTCATTGCGTTTCTGTCCATACTTACATCTAGATATGACCAGAAGGATTTTGGGAGAGACTTGCCCAAAAAGCTGTTGGTGGCTTTGACAACGCTTTTTATGTCCTTAGCAGCCATGATGGTATGCTTCTGTGTGGGCCACTTCTTCCTGGTTAAGGATGAATTCAAACATACTATCAGGCAGTTTCCCTTCTACTGTGCTCTTATAATCCAAAACTTTACCACGTTGCTCCGGGATAACCCTTTTAAAAAAGGGCCTCGTTGACCATATGTTTTCTTTTCTTCGTTTCTTCTGTCCTGGTTGCTTCGTGTTTTTTTTTTTCATTATTATTGTATTTTCTTGCCGACTTAAAGCAAGTAAAATTTAAAATAATCATTCTTCTGTCAATACCTTTGTAGCCAATTTATTTTTATTTTTAAAAAAAATTGGCATTGTTTAGTACTTTTATTTACGGTGCAACTAATTAACCTCAATGAAAATTTGCTTCTTTGTCTTTGATGATAGCAACTTGTTGAATTGAGAGGAACCAAGGGTATGTTTGGAACTTGTAAAGATTTAAGGAAAATAAAATAGCGAAGAAAAATAATGTAGGAAGCCTAATGGGTACCCATTTTTCTACACATTGGTATGATAATGTTTGCTTCGGGCCTAATGTCCTCATGGTTTTATATATTTTTTGGCTTGCCCCAAAAGGCTTCATATCAATTGAATATTATTCATACTTATTAACTTCATTATCCTCCTTATTTCTAACCCACGTGAGACTTTGGACACTTTACCTAACAAACCTCTCTCCTCAAATAAAGTACCAAAGAGCCTCCAATCAAACAATATCCATCCACTCTCTATACCCAGAAGGACCATCTACCTCGAGGGCTTACTCTTTATCTAGGTCATTTCGCCTATCTGATAAAGCACAACCATGATTTGGGGCTCAACATGCACTTTTGTTCGCCAAACAAGGATTTCACCCATATGACTAAGCCTCAACCTCGACTTTGATACCATTTGTAGGAAACCTAAGGGACTAATTTTCCATATTGATATAATATTGTTGTCCACTTTGAACCGAGCATCATGGTCTTTTTGATTTACTCAAAAGGTCACATACCAATTGGAAATTATTTATACTTATTCTCATAATCTTCTCTCTTTTGAACTCATGTGTAACTTTGAACGCATGCCTAACAATTAAAAAAACACAAGAAAAAGTAAAAAAAGTTTTAAAATAAATTATTTTATACAAGGTACTTTGAATTTATTTTACAATTAAAATTAAATAATTTTAAGATGTATAAAGAAGTTTAATAAAACTTTTTAACTTATTACTTTAATCACTAAATTAACTTCTTAAATTAAAATAATACTTAAGTAGTTGATTTAAAGCTTATCAGTTATTTTTAGTTTAAGTGTTACTCAAGATTATTTGATAAAATTAACTTTTAAAAATTTATTCTTAAAATCAATAAATTTGTATATTTATCCTCATACATGATAAGTAAGATTAATAAGGTTGAGTAATAATTGACTTCACGGGGGTAAGTGAAAAGAGGTTGTGGAGGTAAGTAAACAAGTTGAGACAAAAGATAAAGTGGAAATTTGCTTAAAAATAAGTTAAATTGTTTTTACGTATTACTTGGAAGTTGTTTTTTTACTACAAATTATTTTATAAGTCATGTTTAATGTCAGGGTTTGAGATTCTCCATATCTGCGGTAAAACCCTAGAAAATTTGAATTTTCTCAAATAGTAAAAACGTAATTTCACTAAAACTCCTGAAATTTTTCTAGATCTTGGATGACGAAAGAGACTTCACTCCGTTGAAATCGTCTCGTGAAATCTAACTACCGTCACCCGAGACACGACTTGCACGTTTTCGAGGCAACGAGCCGCATGTGACACTTGGCGCAATTGGAGTAGCTCATAGTGTGCCACGTGTCAGGTGAAGATTCACCAACTTGAGCTCAAGTGTGGGACCCACATGGACATGTGGCAACACATGATTGGAGGGAAATCCAAGGTAGATGGATAAGGTGATAAGGGAAATCCAAGGAGCCACTTAGAATTGGACAAGTGGCAAGTGAGGGGACATCTCACTTGACTTCTATCTTCTCCCAACCGGTTGGGGGAGGGTGGGGGGGAGAAAAAGGCAAACCAGATTTGAAAAGAGAGAGTTTTAGAGAGAGAGACTCTACATTCTCTCTAAATTTTCCGACGATCGACTTCAATCTGCCAGCGGAAGAAGAGGAAGAGTTCAATTCACTGCTGGCTACGCATAGAGACCGGAGTTTGAGAGTTTGACAAAAAAAAAAAAACTCCAAGAGGTAAGGATTTTCCTACTTTTGTTTATCCCTTGCTTTAAGGGTCATTCAAATGGCATGGGTTGTAAGGAGGCCGTGAGCGCCAGGTAGGTGAATCGCTCCAAGACTTTGAACAAGCAAAGGTGAGATTTTGGGGATTGATGTTTACTGACAGTCCGGACTCCGATTTGTGGGACTAAGTAATTCTCCTTGTGTGCCATTTTTATGTGTTAGAGGTAAAACAAATGAAGGTGTGGTTGTCTTGCCCTAAGGGGAATGTTTGGTTGTGTTGTGAACCATGAGAAGCTGCCATATTGTGGAAGTACACATTAACCGGACCTTAGAAATGGTTTTTGGGTAGGAAATAAAGGGAGTTTGGTAGTAAGTCCTTCAGGAAAATTGTATCAACGTCAGTGAATTTGATGTTAGGCTTTTGAATTTTTCAAATCGAATATCGGTAGCCCAAGTTATGGTCACGACTCGAACGCCTATGAAAGGCGGGCTATCCGACTGGTCACCGGTCTCTGATGGGTTCACTCCCGACGAGTCACCCCGACAAATTCCCGACTGGCTTTAGTTAGCCTCTGATGCTGGTCACCCCGACCGGCTTTACCAGATGGGTTCAATTCCGATGGGGTTACTCCCTGGACGGTTTAGTTAGGTCCGCATGGGTTCACCCCTGACGGCACCAAGTTAGCTCCTGGGATGGGTTCACTCAGATGGGGTCACTCCCTGATGGGTTCACCCTGATGGCTTCCGTCCTGGCCAGAGTCATGTGTGTGACTCCAACCAAGTGAAGGTCATAACTTCTTCGCTCGACTTCGACCGGTGTTCTCGACTCTATGGAAAGCCCATTGAGTCAAGTTTCCAAGCCAGATACCTTTGAGGGCAATGGGTGCTGTGAGCCGCCAGAAAGGTGTTCGAAAGCAAAGCAGGCTGTCCTAAGGCAAAATTAGTCAGTGACCTCCAACTCTAAGGCCATAACTTCTTCGTCCAATTCCGATTCGGGTGTTCTTGACTCTATGGAAAGTCTGATTGACATGTTTCCGGGCCAAATGCCTTTGGAGGGTAGTGGGCGTTTGACCCGCCGAAAGGGGCGCGTCGAAAGTAAGGTAGGCTGTCCCGTAAAGGGTGCCTTAGCTCATGTGTGACCTCTAACTCGAAGGTCATATAACTTTTGTCCGACCCGATTCGGGTGTTCTTAGACTCTATGGAAAGCCCATTGAGTCAAGCTTCCAGCCGGATGCTTTTGGAGGGTAGTGGGTGCTGGAGTTGGCTGAAAAGGGGCGTTTGGGTAGGTAAGGTAGGCTAACGGTAAGGTCGCTTAGTCATGTGTACCCAACTTTATGGTCATAACTGTCCCACCACTGGTGTTCTAGACTCTATGGAAAGCTCATTGAGTCAAGATTCCAGATAGATGCCTGTGGAGGGCAGTGGTTGATCATAACCTTGTTGTAATCAATGTTTTGCACCAGGTGTGTAGGTTACTTGGTTGTATCAAAGTGAATAGCCGGGTTTTAACATGACCATTGCATGGCATGTTGTAGATTGTTGTAGGTTGTTGTAATAATGAGGGACGCTTTGAACTCGAAACTGAAATTTTCTAGGTTTTATGAAGTTGTTTGATGTTGTATGGATACTCTGAACCAAACTGGTTCATGATTGTGAAGGGGCCGCGGGTACCGCTGATGGGTCCAAGATTAGACCTTGTTGTGTGTTATCAAGCCAGAGGAATGTAACACGCGAAGGTAGTATGACATGTTAATGTATGTTGTATGATGTATTAATACGATGTTGAATTATATAAAATATAATTGCGGGTGTCATTGAATGGACAGCCATAGCCCATGTGAGCTAATTTAGATGTCACTGTTATGAATTGAATGACATGATGCATGTGAGTTAATTTTTGTTAGCATATGCATGATTGAGATATATTAGCATGTGTTGCATGAAAATGGCATAATGCATTTCATATGTACCGGGGCAACCTAGAAAATTAGAGTGCATGGCATGAAAGAAAAGAAAATGGAAATGGTTAGAAAGCAAATTTCAAGGGAAGATTTTCCAAGAATTTCTTGAGAAGTGGTCCAACAGCTTCATCTCGTAGGTTGACCCATGATCAAGCTTAAAAATGATCCAAAGAATTGGCCGAGGGTAGTCCAAATATATTTATCGAACTGGTATGATGTTTTCAAAAACAAAACCTTTGTTTTGAAACGATGTTTTTTCATACATTTGGCTTAGGCATGCGGAGGGAGTTAGTGAGGGCCTCGAGAAGTGGGAAAAGGGTAAGTCGCATTCTCTCATCCATATCATGTAGACATTTGAGTATGTTCATATGTTTTTGGCTTGGAATGTGTTTATGTTGAATCATTGCATGTGCACTTAGCGAGTACCATGTAGGAAATTATCACTACCGGGCATTGTTCACTCTGGCCGAGGATCACCATTTCAGGTACAGGAGCCTTTGTGAAGACGGCGCCTATTAGAGGCCGATGTGAGAAGAAAGCTTCTGGACAGGGTTTTGGTAGATATTTTTTTAAAAACATGTATTGTGAACCCTTAATTTTGATATATGTTTTGATTAAGAGCAATGTAATCACTTGAAACTATTGCAATATAGTTGGATGGGCGCCTTGATGAGTATGATTTGTAGGCCAATGTGGCCATTTTTACTCATGTATAACTTTGATAGAGAAAAGGTATTTCGCTGGTCGACGGTCATTAACTGACACCTTCCGGGATTTAGGCATCACAAATTGGTATCGTGAGCATTGGTATGCGATTACTTAGACTTGATTGGAACGGTTAGATCATGCATCCTTCTTGTGTGCATTTTGGTGAATTAGATGTGATGTGTGATTTGATTTTGTGTTGTGTGTCAGGTGAAATTGTGTGCTTAGGTAAATGGCACATAGGAAATTATTAATTCAGATTACCTATGAATGTAATGGATATCAGGTATGAAATGTTTTTGGTATGTAAATAGTGTCTCGGGGCTGTGTTTACACCTTAGAGATACTGCATAGAAATTAACTTGCCATTTGACATGTGTAGATGGCTAGTCGCGGAGAAGACGTAGAGGTCGCCCATAATGCAGGTACCGCCGACACCACTAGTATCACCGCCAGCCTTGCCGAGGCCGTAGGGGCGATCGCGGCTGGCCGCTATTGCACACAAAGCAGTGCAGCTGGTAGCCGTGGAGGTCCGAGTAACCTGTGAGGTTTAGGGGCACATCATCCGACATCCACAAAGGGGGATCCGATGGTGCTGCACTACTGGTTCATGTGTCGAGAAGGCAGCTGAGGCTGAGATTACCTCCGACATATCAGATCAAAGGCTGCCCACCCAGGCGAGGCCTAGCATGGTGGAATTAGGCAAAAGACCTCAGAGACCCAGAGGCAACGACGTGGGCGTAGTTCCAAGAGCTATTCATGGGCAAGTATTTTCCTGACACGCTTCGTCACGTAAGGCTCGCGAGCTCCTGTGAGCCGGCTGCGTGGACTCTTACGGACTGCGGATGGAGCATTGCGGGCTGTGATTCACGAGCTAGCCCGTTTTCTTTGCCGATGACTTACGGGCCGCCAGACATGGCCAAGGTCGAGATTCTGAGAATGGGCGAAGTTGTCAATTCGCAGATCAGACTTCGCCTATAAGACATGGACTCTATGGTTGGGACTTCCTTGACCATAGAGAGGGAGATAGAGGATGCTCGGAGCACTCGAGATGCGGGTGCTAGTAGCAAGAGAAAGGAGAGTCAGTCTTCTTCTAGTTTAGGAAAGAAGCAGAGGGCTTCTAGTTCACGTGGGTTCCAGGGCCACGGTCATCCGAGCCAAGGACAGATCGTGGTCGCTTCGTCAGTCATGTATGATGGGCACAGCCAAGCCAACAAAATTCGAACATAATGGTGTGAGTGGGATTGCCCTAAAGACAAGGATCCTAGAGTTTCTCGACGTTAGTCCTAGTCACAGGGGACAGGAGGATACAATATATCTTCACGTACCTCAAGATACGCCGTAGGAGCCGCAGACGCTCAAGGAGCTTTCCAAACACGGCACCTCTCGCTACTGTGCAAAGCCGTGAGCTATGGGTCGAGGCAGACAAGGCCCACAAAGTGTGGACGTCAGTTCGGGGGCGTGTCTACGCCATCACACCAATCGGGGCCGAGCCGGCCAGACACCCGCCATACAGTAGCAATGCTTTTTGCTATCTCGCCCATGGGCAAGAGTATTATTTGATTACGGTGCATCGTATTCATCTATCACGCATCGCTCTGCACAGAGTTGGGCTTGGGAGGTTGAGGCCTTGGAGGAGCCCCCTTGTATGTGAGTTCTTCCCCAGTGGACAGTGGCGAGACAGGATGATATGAAACAGTGGTTATGAGTTAGAGATCTCGAGGACTCTACCGCCAAAAGGGACCCGAGGATCATGAATGTCAGTCTCGACGTCATCCTGGGACGGATCAAGCCGACACCATGCAGTCATTATCGACAGAGAGCAGGTGGTTATCGCCACACACGTGTGACGACACTCGTTACGCTTCAAGGGACAAGCATGATATTTGCCCCAAAATGCTGTACGAATCCGTGGTGACGCTGCCACAGCGCTCCACCCTGTAGACGAGGTGGTAATCGGACTTAGATTTCCTCGAGTAGTCCAATATGAGTATGAGGATGTTTTTCCTGACGAGTTACCAGGATTGCTCCTTGCAGAGGGTTGTGGTGACTTCGCATCAGTTACACCCGGTACTCGCCCATCTCTCGACCAAGACAGATGAACTCCAGCCAGTTCCAGAACTCGCAGTACAACTACAGGAGCTAATGACAAGGGGTTCATTAGACCGAGCACTTCACCATGGGCGCCCAGCTTTATTTTTGCCAAGAAGCAAGGACAAGACCCTTCGACCGTGCATTGACTACGTGCGCTGAACGGGTTACTTGGCCAAGAATCTGACTCATCACGAGGATCGATGACTTGTTTGACTAGTCGAAAGAGGAGCACGAAGTCTACTCCAAGATAGACCTTCGGCGACCGTTATCATCACCGAGGGCTAGAGACAACATCCCTAAGATAGCATTTAGGACGCCAAGCATGGAACTTTGAGTTTCACGATGCCCTTTGATCGGGACGCATCAACCGACAAGACTACTGACCTCATGCATAGGGTATTCCAACCCTATCTAGATCGGGCTTTGTCGTAGTCTTCGTGGATGACATTTTCCTGATCTACTCCCAAATGCAGTGGGAGCATGAGCATCACTTGAGGATTGTTTCGCCAGCTTGCCGAGAGACCATCACCGCAGACACCAAGTTCAAGTAGGCGCGAAATTTTGGCCATCGAGGCGAGATTTCGGGGACACGCAGTCAGCATCAGGCGTATCAATGGACCCAGAGAAGGTCGAGGTCGTGATGAGTTGGGAGAGGCCGGTCGGGGCTTTTGAGATACGCAGCTTCTCTTGGGATTGGCCGGGTACTACAGAGATTCATCGAGATTTCTCCGATTAGCAAAGACCTATGACGAGATCGACCATGCGTCAAGTTTGATCGGGATGACCGATGCGGAGGCATTCCAGAGTTGGAAGAGGAGGCTTACTTCACCTCCTGATGTCTTGATAGTCCCTGACAGGGGACAAGGGCAATAATAAAGAATATTCGCGATGCCTCGAGGGCCTGGATCGATGTGTTTTGACGCAGTCGAGGGCAGAAATTATGGTTCCAACATTGAAGAATCATAAGCAGAATTACCCCACACACGACATGGAGTTGGCGGCCGTAGTCTTCGCCTTGAAGATTTGGTGTCACTACTTATATGGCGAGGAGTTCGAGGTGTACTCGGACCACAAAAGTTTGAATTATATTTTCACGCAACGGGACCTCAACATGAGGCAACGTAGATGGATGGAGTTTCTAGAGGATTTCTCGTGACTTCACTCCCCAGAATGCCATCCCGGTAAGGCAAATGTGGTGGCCTGGCACTCACCCAAGTCACTGGGAGTAGTGGCTAGTATAGCTTCCCGGAATGGCTGACGCCGAGACCGTGCATACTGGGGCTACGCGACCGCGAGCAGACTCAGAGTACGTTTGGGAGTTTAGTAGCTACGCCGTCTCTGTTGAGCAGAGTGATCGAGTCCTAGGGATAGGATGTGGAGATAGTGTCCATCGTGACCTGCACAAATGCATGTGGACGAAATCGACCACCCACACAAATGGTAGTCTTCGTGATAGATGACGTAGTGGTTCCCTACCGACCGATTTGAGAGAGGAGATTCTCAAGGAGTTTCACCCGCTTCTCGATTTGCCGCGGTATCCGTGGCACGAAGATGTACCAGATCTTCGTCACAAGCATCACCGAGCGGATGAAGAGACACGTAGGGGACTTTGTTCTGCGATGTCTCACGCGGTCACCGCTGCGTCGAGCACCGTGCCACGCAGGCTACTCAAATGCCATCGGAGGTGGCCAGTGGAAGTGGAGCACGCCACGATGCGGATTTTAGACCCACTTTGGCCATGGACACCGCATGACATGATGCGGTATGGGTGAGGTGACCGACTACTAAGTCTATACATTTTCTAGCCGTATGACGACCTTCACATCGAGAGATTCTCGCTGGTTGTATATTCGAGAGATGAACCCACCACATGGAGTACTGAAGTCCATAGTGTCGGATAGAGACCCGAGGTTTACAACGCACTTTTGAAGAGTTTCCAAAAGGCTATGGGCACACTACCATCATGAGCCACCTTTCCACCACAGACACGGTCACGAGACCACAAACAAAGCAGAGTGACACGCCCGCACGCCCTGATCCACATGGTCAAGATGTTGACTGTCTTTGGTGGAATTCGCCTACAACAACGCTTATCGCGAGTATACGATGGCACCATAAGAGGCATTATACGAGGTCATGCATCACGGAGCATGTTTGACCGGCGGGAAGAGAGCTCCATCACTAGTCCCGACTGCTTAGAGACACCTCCGAGAAGCGTGAGCTTGATACTACAACGCCTTTCTCACCTACCGTGAGTCGGCGAAGAGCTATGCTAAATGTACCACGCTTCCACCATTAGAGTTCGAGGTCGAGATCACGCCTTCGGGCGTGATTCCTGGCAGGATGGTCGTTCCAAGAAGCGGAAGCTATCGCCGAGGTTTATTGGGCCCTTCGAGATACCGAGGGTAGGCATCAGAAGGCATCGATTGGCCTTACCGCCCAACATGTCGTGTCCACGGTGATATTTCACGCTTCCATGCTCCGAGGTACACCCGCATTCACTCGTGTAGCGGATTTGGGGAGAGGTCGAGGCTGACACCGAACGGGACCTTCTCGAAAGGGCCGCAGGTAGCCATGGATACAGATCGTTTTGCGAACAAGAAGACCATGAGGCTAGTGAGGGTGATATGGCAAAGACCGTGGGAGTGGAAGAGTCAACGGGAGCGCTGACACGATGCGGGCCACCTATCCTCCTTCTTGCTTAGGTCAAGGTACGCGGTTTAGTCGCTATCACTTAAAATGCGCGACTTTAGTTTACATGCTTAAGGTGCACGTTACACATGCATGTGACGGTTGTATCAGTCCGTAATTTCGGGACTAAATTTTTTTAAGGAGGGGAGAGGTAAACTCAGAAAAATTCGAATTTCTCGAAAACGGGTAAAATCTGCAATTTCTGGCCAAAACTGGAAATTTCGTAGATTTCGGATGAAGAAATAGACTTCAATCGTTAGAATCGCCTCGCGAAATCTAGCTACCACGCCGTGCCCTCGCCAAATTCGAGACAATTTGCACGCTCGAGGAAAATCTAGCGTACTGGGACACTTCGCGCACTAGGAGTGGCTCACAATGTACCACGTGTCAGGTGAAGATTCAGTCAACTTGAGCTCAAGTGTGGGACCCACATGGACATGTGGCAACACATGATTAGAGGGAAATCTAAGGTAGATGGATAAGGTGATAAGGGTAATCCAATGAGCCACTTAGAATTGGATAAGTGGCAAGTGAGGGGACATCTCACTTGACTTCTATCTTCTCCCAACCTGGGCTGGGGGAGGGGGAGAAAAAAGGCAAACCGTATTTGAAAAGAGAGAGTTTTAGGAGAGAGACTCCACCTTATCTCTAAATTTCCGACAATCGGATCGACTGCCGTGCGGAGCAAGAGGAAGAGTTCAACCTCACGGCAAGGGCTTCGCATAGAGACCGGAGTTGGAGATTTTTGACAAAAAAAAAAACTCCAAGAGGTAGGGGTCCTCTCCTACTTGGTTTAATCCTTATTTAAGGGTCATTCAAATGGCTTGGGTTGTATGAGGCCGTGAGTGGCCGTGTGAATCGTTCCAAGACTTTGAGACAGTGTGCTAGAGATTTAGGGATTGTTTACGGATAGTCCGGGACTGATTTGTGGGACTAAGTAATTGTCCTTGTGTGCCATTTTTATGTGTTAGAGGTAAAATAAATGAAGGTGTGGTTGTCTTGCTCTAAGGGGAATGTTTGGTTGTGTTGTGAACCATGAGAAGCTACCATATTGTGGTAGTACACATTAACCGGACCTTAGAACTGGTTTTTGAGTAGGAAATAAAGGGAGTTTGGTAGTAAGTCCTTCAGTAATCAGAGCCACATCGTTGAACTTGATGTTAGGCTTTGAATTTCAACCGGACCTTAGTAGCCCAAGTTATGGCCGGGCCATCCCGAATGTTTACTGTGAAAGGCTATCTCGACGCCAGTCGCCCAAATCCCGACGGGTCACCCCGCGCACGGGTTCGCTTAGCCCCGATGGGTTCGCGTAGCCCCGATCAGGTTCACCCCGGGATGGGGTCACCCCCGATCGGCTAAGTTAGCCCCGTATGGGTTCACCCCGACATCACCTCGACGGGTTGTTAGCCCCGATGGGTTCACTCCCCCCGATGGGGTCACCCCTGACGGTTCGCTTAGCCCCTCGATGGGTTCCTCGTCCTGCTTAGAGTCATGTGACTCCAACTCGAAGGTCATAACTTCTTCGTCAATTCCGATTCTGTTCGGACTCTATGGAAATCCCATTGATTCAAGTTTCCGCCTGACGCCTTTAGAGTGGCAAAGTGGGTGCTGGAGCCGGGCCTGAAATGGGCGTCGGGCAAAGTAAGGTAGGCTGTCGTAAGGCGTACTTAATCATGTGTGACCTCCAACTTCTAAGGTCATAACTTCTTTGTCCGACCGATTCGGTGTTTCCTCGACTCATGGAAAGCCCTAGTAAAGTTTCCATCCGTATGCCCTTGAGGGCAAGTGGCTTCTCGTGAGTCGCCCGAAAGTGGCGTCGCAAGTAAGGTAGGCTGTCCGAGTAAGGCAACCTAGTCATGTGTGACCTCCAACTTCGGAAGGTCATAACTTCTTCGTCCGAATTCTGATTCGGGTGTTCTTGGACTCTATGGAAAGCCCATTGAGTCAAGCTTCCATCCGGGTGCTTTTGGAGGGTAGTGGGTGCTGGAGCTAGCTGAAAAGGGGCGTTTGGGTAGGTAAGGTGGCCAACCGGTAAGGTCGCTTCTAGTCATGTGTGACCTCCAACTCTAAGGTCATAACTTCTTCTGTCTCGACCCGATTCGGGTGTTCTTAGGACTCTATAGAAAGCTCATTGAGTCAAGATTCCGCATAAATGCATGTGGAGGGCAGTAAGATCATAACCTTTGTTGTAAATCGATGTTTTGCACCGGGTGTGTAGGTTACTTCTGGTTGCATCAAAGTGAATAGTCGGTTTTACCATGACTCATTGCATGGCATGTTGTAGATTGTCAGAGGTTGTTGTATGTAGGGACAAGCTTTGAACTCGGTAAAACCGAAATTTTCTAGGTTTTATGGTTGTTTGATGTTTTATGGATAATCGTGGAACCAAACTCGTTCATGATTGTGAAGGCCGCGGGGTACTTCGTTGATGGGTCCAAGATTAGACCTTTGTCAGGTGTTATCGGGTTGTAGAATAACACGCAAGGTGAGTATGACATGTTAATGGTATGCTAGTATGGATATACAATATGGTTGAATTATATGCAGGTATTATATTTGTGGTGTCATCAGAGATTGATTTGTTATTAACACTGCGAATACTTTGTATCATCATGACTGAATGACTATGATACGTGAGTTATTTTTGCATATTGATTAGATATACGATGTATGTAATATATGAATATACATTTGCGTTATTCGGTATTAGATGAGTGCATGGCATGAAAGAAATTAAAAATGGAAAATGGTTGTGAAAGGAATTTCAAGGGAAGATTTTTCAAGAATTGCCTGAGAGCGTCCAATAAATATCTCGAGGGTCGACTCCATGACTGCTTTAAAAAATGATCCAAAGAATTCAACTTCTAGAGTAGTCCAATATATTTATCAAACTGTATGATGTTTTCAAAACAAAACTCCTTTTGTTTTGAAACGATGCTTTTCTCACATTTGGCTTAGGCATGCGTGAGGTAGTCAAGTGAGGGCTCGAGAAGCTAGGGAAAGGGGTGAGTCGATTCTCATCCATATCATGTGCATATTTGAGTAGGAACATATATGTTTTGCTCGAATGTGTTTATGTTGAATCATTGCATGTGCACTTAGGGGCGGAGTAACCCATGTAGGAAATTATCTACCGGGCATTTTCACCTTGTCGTAGGGATCACCATTTCACAAGGAGTTCTCTGGAAGACGCGCTCATTAGAGGCCGGCCGCTGTGGAGAAGAAAGCTTCTGATTGCGGGTTTTGCAGATATTTTTTTAAAAACATGTATTAGAACCCTTACCCTTGATATACGTTGACAAGAAGAATGAATAACCAAAACTATCGCAATATACTGGAAGTATTTTGATTAGTATGATATGTAGGCCAATGTGGCCATTTTTACTCATGTATGGGTCTCTTGATATGAGAAAAAGGTATTCCGCGTGTCGATCGATTGTCAAACCCGACACCCCGGATTCAATCATTAACTTTGTCTCACGAAATTCTACAAGAAGATGTCTACCCCCATAACTTCTAATTTGATGAAGATTTGATGAAATATGTGTGAAGTCCCTAGTAGGATCAGGAAGTAGTTCGAACTAAGGCAATCTTATGGCATAGGAACGTGCCGAATTTAGGAAGTCTGGACTAGGAGTAGAGTCGACGTGTGACGCACGAGAGTCTGCACCAGAGGCCAAGGTACTTAGGAGCAAGGTACCGAAGGAGCTTGGGATCACTCTAAGGGTGAGGATAAATATTAAATCATAGAAGATCAGGACTTCTAAGCTATCAAATCAGAATTAGAAATAAATTAGATTTCTTTTCTGAAGATGATACTCACCATAACAAAACGTGTTTTTCCTAATGAAAATTTAGTAATGAATTAAAAGTTCGTCCTTAAAAATAGCTTTTCTTGTCACCTCTAAATTTCGTTAGTAATACAACTTTTTTGAAAAATTATTTTGACAAATCGAAGATTTTCATCACCATAACATATGGCGGGAAAAGTTAGTACATTTTTTCTAGTGCCAATATTTTTGTAACAAAAATAAAAGGTTTGCCAACAAAAATTTTTATCCTTAAATATGATTTTTTTTTTTTTGTAACAAAAATATATTCATCACCAAAAGTTATAACTTTTATATATATTTTCTAACGAAATAATTTTTATTGGTGAATGAATTATTCCTCACAAATTGAGTAATTTTATTAATAATAGTGTTAAGCTAAAATTGTTATGAACGACAAAGACATATATTATTTAGAAAATTAATATTTGTAGTGTGATAGGTTATTTATATTATCTTTTTATAAATAATAAAAATAATTAAAGATAAAACAAAAATTATCTCGGTATAAAATTATTTAAAATTCAATAATTTTTATATCATGTTATTAAAAAGTTGGTAGTATTGAATTTATGTAATTATGGTAGTAACATAATATAACGTGATCTCACTTATCATATTATTTTCTAATAGAAAACTAATATTTTAATAACATTATATAAACTATAAAAATAATTTAACTAATTAGAATGATTTCTTCCGAAAAACTAATTAGACAATTAATATATATAATAAGTTATGATGATAATATAAAATATCACACAACTAGTTAACATCTTTAATGTATAAATAATATATAAATTAATAGTTTTAAAATAAATAAAAATTTTAAATAAAAATAAATGGACAAAAATCAAAATGATTGAAAAACAAAATTATACCTTTATATTTTGTTTGTTATTTAAAAATTATTCTTTTATATATATTGTTTTTTATTTGTTATACTAATCATTAATCTATATAACCTAGTTTAATTTAGATTGAATCAATTATTTAATATACAAAAATAAATTTATCTTATTGGAACTAAAAATATCGATATTCTAACATTTTTTGATTAAAAAAATATCTTTTTTAATCTTTTACCTTTGTAAGTTAATTAAGATAAGATTATCAATTTTAAATGATCATCATTAATAAAAAATAAAATTATTTTATCAATTTTAATGGTTACTTTCAAACAAATAGATAAATTAATAGTTTTTAAATAAATAAAAATTAATATTAAAGATTTTTTAAATCAAAATTAAATTAAAATCATCAAAATGATTAAAAAAAAAAATCACATATATTTTCTTGTTAATCAGCATTATATTTTATAAATATATTGTTTTCTATTGGGTACACTAATTACTAATCAAAATAAAGTAGTTTATTTGAAGTTGAATTAATTATTTAATGTTCAAAAATAGTTATTATATCTTCTAAATATCAATGATATGTTCATATTTTTAAAATGAAAAAATAACTTTTTTAATTTTTACCTTGACGTTAAGATAAGATTCTTCATTTTAAATGATCATCATTAGTAAAAATTAAAATTGTTTTATCAATTCAAACATTAAGGTTTTTAAATATATAAGTTTTTAATCAACTATATATATATATATATATATATATATATATAATAAGTTTTAAAACATTTAAGATAACATTTTATTTTTAGTTCAAAACTAATTTTAATAACATTATCTAATAGATTAAAAGTATAATTTAACTAATTAGAATGATTAGTTATAATAGTATGAGGTATCGCAATATGGTTAACATTTTTAATGTGTAAATAATATAATTTATTAAAAAATCATATAATTTATACATTTTAAAATATAAATATAGTTAAAAGAGTTTTTATATTAAAATTATATGAAAAATCAAAAATGATTAAAGAAATTTTATATATATATATATATATGTTATATATATATATATATATATATATATATATATATATATATATATATATATATATATCTAAAATAGATTTATCATAGTGGAACTAATATCAATGATCGATGTCTTGAAATTTTTCAATTTTTTAAAAAATTATTTTTTAATCTTTACCTTGACTTTAAAGTAAGATTATCAATTTTAAATGATCACCATTAGTAAAAATATTAAATTATTTTATCAATTACAACATTAATTTTTTTCAACATTTCTTGTAAAAACCCGAGAAAAATACAATTTTTTCTGAAAAAATGGTAAAACAGTAATTTTGGTTGAAAACCTGGAATTTTTCTAGATCTCGGATGATGAAACGGACTTCACCGTTGGAATCGCCTCACAAATTCCAGTTACCCAATCGAATTTCATCGACTCCAGATGGTCAAAATTTCACGCTTCGAGGCACCGGTGTACATAAGTAACACATGGCACTCGTCAATTACTAATTTAGAAATTACGCCATTAAATTATAGATAACTCAAACAAAAGGAGTCTATAAGTGACCATGGAAGCCATGTGTCAAGCCCCTAGAGAAAGGAAATCCAAGTCTTTGGACAAGGGGATAAGGTGAGAGAAAGAAAGCCGATGAGAAGGAGACATGTGGCAAGGAGAAGGTGGGAGGAAACTTCCCACTTGAACCAAGTTGGAACAATTCGGTGGGAGAGAAGGGAAAAAGAAAAGGAAAAGAAAAAGAAAGAAAATAAAAGAAAGAAGAAGAAAAATTAGTGAGAAGCTCCACCTTATCTCTAGGATTCACGGAGATCGGGTCGTCGGTTTTCGTCGGAGTAAGAGGCAAAGTTCCATCTTATGCGACGAGCTTCGTGTGGGTATAAGAACTGATTTCGCTAAACTCCGAGAGAGGTAGGGGGTTTCTCTACTTTGTTGTCTTAATCTAAGAGTCATTTAAATGACATGGGGTTTTCTTTTGGGCCGTGGAAAGAGGCTGCTCGGGCCCCAATATTTTTGGGACTGAACACCGAAATTCTCGGACTGCTTGAGCGCTCGACCGATTTATGGATTGTGTGTGCTGTTTTTGTGTGTTATTGCTAGAAAAATGAATAGCATGCTGATTGTATGAAAAATCATGTTGATATATGCTTATTTGATGAATTAACATAGAAGTTATGATTATGTAAATTATATGTAGAAAATATAATTATTCATGAAATAGAATTTCGCATTTTATATACACGGGGACATCGCGTAAAACGGGTGTGAGTGCATGACATGGGTTTTGAATGAATTATATCGGAGTATGTCCAATAAATTTTATCGGAGGGTTGTCCAAAAAAATAAATTATATCGGAGTATGTCCACTAATGTTTATCGGAGTATGTCCAATAAATTATATCGGAGGGTTGTCCATAAATTTTATTGGAGTGTGTCCAATAAATTATATTGGAGATTGACCAATGAGTTTTCAAAAACAAAAATCTTTTGTTTTGAAAACAGTTTTTTATACATGGCAAGTGCATGTGTGAGGGAGTCGACGAGGACTCGAGACATGGGGCATGACATGTAGTCATTCGAGTAGGAATGTGCATCATTTACTTGAATGTGTGTGTGTTTGCCATTGCATGTGCATTTAGGTAAGGAGTAGCCCTTGTAGGAGAATTCATCTACTAGACATTGTTCACCTCGTCGTGGGAAAATATTTTCGTGCATCGGAGGTACAATCGGGGATGAAACTCATCCAAGGTCTTAGCCATGAGGCCGATTATGGCTTATTTTTTTATCATGTAAAATTCTGGATATTTATTCTGAGCAGTACTCGACGCCTGTCCAGCTCTATTTATGTAAAGTGCAAAGTGAGTTGTAATTAAACTCATTTTGTATGATCAATATAGTTTGGCAAAGTTATTTCCAGGTTTCATGTTGCCTTTGTGATAAAAAGGTTGTTGGATATCGAATTTAAGGTGTTTAGAAAGGGGAAAAAAGGGTTGGAGATGCAGGAAAAAGCCTAGAGAGGCTACTACCCATTTTAGGGTTTGGGTCACGACAGCTGGGCTCGTGTCGCGATGACCTTGTGTCGTGACATGGTTCATAGTCGCAGCGCGGCCGGGTCACGATGTGGGCTTCCCGGTCACGACAGGGTCCTCCCTATGTCGCGATAATGTTTTATTCTTTGTCATGACAATATCGCGACAGAGGGTCCCTTGTCGTGACCGAGACGACCGAGGCAATAGGCTAGGGTTGCGACAGGAGCTTGGTCAAGGCTAAGAGATTTTATGTCGTGACAGAGATTTGTAGTGTCGTGACAGGATTTTCACGGAGTTGTGTCGAGACAGGGTATTCTATGTCACGACAGAGTGTGGCCAAGACCAAAGGGCCTTGTGTCGCGACATAACATTTATAAGTCACGATAGAGTTGATCAAGGCCAAGAGTTTTATGTCCATACAAAGCATTTATGTGTCGCGATGTAGCCTGGGCCTTGGGTGTGGTTCTTGCCGCGACGTAGTCGCTTAATAGTGAGAATTTATGTTGCGATAGAGGATTTCAAGATTATGATAGAGCTGGCCACAATAAAGAGAAGGCCATGTGCGCACAAGAACAGAACAGTTAAGGGCGCACTACGTACTGTGCCAGCGCACGCAATGCAGCCTCGATGTGCATCGATGGAGTCATGAAAGAACAGTGAATTTTGTCACGATTGCAGAATTCTCTCGTCTCATAGACTCGACGGAGCTTGAGGTTCCCAAGTCGGGGCAACAGGGAATTTAGGTTACGATATAGTTGGCCAAGCTGGGAAGTTTTTATGTCACGATAGAAATTTTTTTGGTCGGGACAGAGTTGGCTAACGCAAGGAGAAATTATGTCGCGACAAAGCAATTCTTTGTAGCGATAGAGTTGGCCAGGGTAGGGAGAGTTTTTGTTGCGACAAAGGATTTTTGGTCGTGATAGAGTTGGCCACGACACAGGTGCTCTATCGCCCACAACAGCTCTGGCATGCACTCCATGTGCATGCATCGCAGCACTGGATGCGCTCATGACAGGTTACACGAGCAACAAGGAATTATGCCACTACGCACTGACAAAGGGGCGAAGTTCCCATGTCGCGACCTGACATTTTAGGTCACGATAGAGTTTGGGTCTTGACGTGGGGCTCGTGTCGCGACATGGAGTGCCAAGGGGGCATAAGGCCCAGTCGATCACGACAAGGCCTCGGGCGCGCCGCATCGACGAGGCTTAGGCGTTGTGGCGACAATGCCCCGGCACGCATGCGCCAAGTCGGGCCGCACCATGACGCTCTATCCTCGGGGGTCTCGTTGTCAACCCGTCAACCCATGGAAACTTGTAGATATCGGGTGCCCCGATATCACACTCATGTGTCTCATATATCGAGACCCCTTCTTGCATATTTAATTCCCTTTTTTTTACACATCAACCTCTCTCGAGCGTTGGGCACCTATCTCAAGAGCGGGTTTTATTGCATCTCTGCCTCTAACCCCTTAACTCTGAGATGCTTTAACCTATAATCCTTATTTACCACATACAAAACCATGATATCTCTATCCTATGATTGATTGTATGATACTTTATTCAGTTCCCTAGAGTTCCTCGTCTTTCGACCTCAAAGCCCTAGCTTAATACATGTAAATAATGGCTAAGTATCAACATCTAATCAAATCGAAATAAAGTAACTAACACTGCAAGAATTAAGCTAAATAAATGAAAGATTAAAATTCATCCATGGCGTGTAGTCAAAGTTACATCATAAACCCTCTAGCTTGTATTGTCAATAACGTATATTTAAGCAGCAAGGTGACAGAATTATGTCAAAGGTAAATCAAAGGTAAGACTAACTAATCCACCCATTTCACTCCACTCACACTCTCTCCCTGAAAGCCAACCCTTTATGTCACCCCGAGGTCCAATCTATACCTCCCAATGAAATCCCCTCGGATGGCCCTTAAAATGGATCAAATTAGGGCTCAATTTCTCCTCCCATGCAAGTGCGTGGAAGTTCCATGCAGGTGCGTGGCTAAGCACCCAAAAATCTACTCCTCGAGCATGCATGTATGTAGGGTCCATGCAGGTGCGTGGCCCCTTGTGCTGCTCCATCTCTTTATGCCTTTGCACGACCATAACTCTCTCAATTCGAACTCCTCGAATTTCAAGTTTTCGACTCTACTCTGAAAGCTCCCTTGGTCATAAATCCATACACACCAAGAACAGTTCCATCAGGATGTCATTTTCAGTTTAAAATGCAATAGATCAGAACTGGTTCGTTGTTGTTACTTCCGCAGCTGCTTCCCTTGTTTTTGTTCCAACTTCCGACGTATCTCCCTCGTCTGCATTCGAATTGAGTGATCTTGGTTTTTGGAAATTTTGTGAAGCTCCAGAATGTAGTTTCGGGGTAGTTTGTGTTTCGCTTGATTTCCTATTAACATAGAAAACGGAAAAGGGTCAGATATGTTGTGTGCTTATGTTTGTTGATTTTCCACTTTTTCGTTTTGTCTTCGCTCCAAATTCGCACCAGCCCGCCAAATGGATGACCTAATCATAAATATGAACATTTAGAGCATTAGGGCACTTATTTAACATAAAAACAAAGTAAAACTTAAGGTTGTAATGAATATTTTATATACTCATCAAAACCCATCAGAATCCGAAAGACGTTTGGATGTATAAGTGCAGGAGGTGCCCTAGTAAAGTGCAAAAACTGCTTCACTAAAGACGGGATAGGGAAGCGAAGTCAAGCAACAAACTACTCATGTGTGAAATAAATGGCATTATCTGCCCCTCCTATGGTTAGGGCTGCTGGGCCATTTTCCACCTCTAGTCTAATGTTGGCAGGAACCTGATTGAACGATCTCAATTCCTCTATAGACATAGCAGCGACTAGGCTGCTAACAGTGGGCATTTCCTGGGGGGTCCCCCTCTTACACCTAGCTTGACTGGTAAAAGTCTCTTCATGACCTCTCACCGTTTTTGCGGATACCACCCTAAACCCGGGGTCCCATCAACAATCGGGTCAACCTGCGGAAACTTGTGTGTCTCATTTCACGAGACCCATATATGAGTAAAATGACCCAATAGGGCCCATCATCCATACTCTCGTCCATACTACAAGACCATGTACATTTCTATAGATCCAAAGTTATTATATTGGCTCCCTAATACAAAATATATATTAAATCTGGGCTGCTCTAATATATACACAAAACAAGAATCATGTTACAGTTCGCCCGCTTCAAAATCCCGGCCTCTAAGGAGCGCTTCGTCTCGCCTCTATTTCTGTCCCATACCCTAAAGGGTTTCACCCACCCGGTGAGCTAATGCCCAGTAGAGATAAATCCTACAAAGGCTATTCCCCACCTAGGTGCACATGCAAATGATCATTTCATAGTCAAACCAACAACCAATCCGTGCATACATGTTGTCCTATCATGGAAAAATCTACATGCATGTATGAGACGACACTCTACATGCCCTGGCACTGGTCAACTCTTGATCCACCACGCCCAACAATGCAAGTGCCAATGGGAAATCATTACCAAGTCAATCCCGACTCCCATCTCACAACCCGTAGTCTATGTGATATTTAATCGTTTCGTGTCTTTTTGGGTAACAGAACTTTTCGGGTCTCACCGCAGGTCTCTTACACCCTCAGACATTTTTCGAGCTTTCACCGGTGGATACGCCGCTTCAACCATGCCGGCTTTTCACCCGAGGGTATCTATCCCCTACTTGCTACGCCCGACACATTTCATTTTCCATTTTCATTTAACACAGTTGAACTCAATTGGACTTCGTCCCATTTCCTAGCTCACACGATTCTGCACCAAACGTAGTGCCAAACCAGCACCATGTACACACACCCATGTACGCGGTGTTACTCTGCACAAATTCAATGCAATGTAATTTGTGCCATCGCACTCAAACCCATGACCAAATGTAATGAAGACCTCTTACATGGACATTCTACACCATACACTATGTGTGTGCTTAAGTGAACACTCATGTCTAATGCACACACAACATCTATATATTGGGCTTAACAAAGAAAGCATACATGCAAATATGTTAATATTCCATACATTCAAATCGCATCACATAAGCATGCACTACATCTTTTTCTATCATTCAGCCTCATTCATGCCAACACATCATTCAAGCATGTATTAACAGCACCTAACCATTACTTAGGCAAGTAATGCTAATTCATATTCCTGCATCGAGACATAGTGTGTCAATCATACAGCATAATGCATATAATTATTTCCATCTTCATCACACATATGTCACATAATTTCACATATTCAGTATGTCATTGAATTTATGGCAATAACACACATTAACCATTCTCGGCCATAAATCCGACCATGGTTGGCCTAAGAAATAATCTGGACTTAGTCCATAAAGTCCAGTTTTTGTAAATACTATATAAAACATCCAACACGCAATTCCTTGCTCAGGCCATATGCAGTCCCAAGCATTTCTAAGCATAAAACCTGTTCGAAAATGTGGTTCCAAACAAGAACGGACTATTCCTCAACTGTCCGTGACCCAGCCCAATGTTCAGCCTACATTTTTGCTGAGAACTTTATCTTATTAAATTCTAGACTCGACGAGCTTTCCGTAGAGTCCAAGAACGCGCGAATCGGAGTTCTGGACGAGTGCCAGGCCAGCCCAAAGCTTATTTGCCATTCCGCTCGGGATTTTGCCGGCTCCCGAAACACAATGTTCTCGCTTCCCCGTATAGTCCTAAACCCTATGAAACTGGTCTCGACCATCACACAATCACAAACAAACCACAACATGCCAAATTCGCCCTGAAATCGACGAAACCCGTAGGCCATTACACGGCCCCCAGGCGTGGAAACAACCAGAGCAGGAGGAAACCTACCTCTTGTAGCTAGCTTCCGGGTTCTTTCCATCCGAGTCCGCTTCACCGCGCAACACTCCTTCCTCCTTTTCCTCTCTTTCTTTTTCCTCTCTTCCTCCCATTTATTCTTTCTCTCTCTTTTCTTTCTTTCCCCCTTTTCTTTTCTTTTCCTCCCTTTCTTTTCCCTTTTCTCCCCTTTCTCTTCTCCTTTCCTCCCTTCTTTCCCCTTCCCCTCCTTCTCCTTACTACCTCCCATGAACTCGAACCTTGTCAGCCCCTTTGCTTCAGAGAATGTGCCCAGGCGTAGCCTTCCCTATAGGCTTCATGCACAAGCTGGACACATGGCATGTCATGTGTCACACATGCATGCCTTTTCCATGCATTTTAACACATGGCTTGCCATGTGTCACCCACATGGATTGCCATGTGTCATCCACATGGCTCGCCATATGTCGCCCGACACCCGTTACCTTGAAATATGTGAAATTCCGACCATCTTGGAATTCAACGAAATTCGACTGGGTAGCTAGATTTCGTGAGACGATTCTAACTGCACTGCTTCACCATCCCGATTCCAGAAAAATCCCAACTTTCTTTAGACTATTCCCAGAACCATAATTCTGGGCCCCTTTATCTGTAAGCACCACTTAAAATTCACGGCTATACTTCCCCCACCTTGAAATAATTTCGTCCCAAAATTTTCACATACATACATATCTTCTAAACACATGTGCATATGCAACAGCCATGCAACATTAATGATCGAAAACTGACCTTCCCCCGTCGAACAAGAAGGGAGGGGCTGACGCGACGGTGTCCTCTCACGCTCCCATGTCGCCGTCGACTCCTGTGCTGCCACAACACCTTTACAGCTTCTCACGGTCCTGCCACGAAAACTCCGGCTTCCTATGATGCCCATGATACGCACTGGTCCCTCCTCAAAGGTCCCATCCACATCAACAACAAGCTCACCCCAATCCACTATATGAGTTGGATCTGGAGTGTACTTCCGGAGCATAGAGACGTGAAATACCTCATGAACGCTTGACAAACTCAGTGGCAATGCTAACCGATACGCAACCGCACCCACTCGCTCAAGTACCTCGAAGGGTCCAATGTAAATTTACGATACTTCTCGCTTGCTAAATCTGATCACCTCCTTAAAGGCCACTTCAAGACACGATCACCGCCGAACCTAGAGTCGCCGGGTCGTGATATTAGCGTAACTCTTTGCCAGCTCAGCGCGAAAGAGACGCTTCAGATCATACCACCTCTCCTCGAGGTGTCTCTAATCAACCGATCAAAGGATCGAGCTCTCTCCCACCTCTATCCAACATATCGGTGATCGACATGGCCTCCCGTAGAGAGCCTCATAGGGCGCCATCTGAATACTTGCTTGATAACTGTTATTGTAGGAGAACTCTACCAAGGGCAAGTGCTCCTCCCAACTACCCTTGAGATCCGTGATCCATGCCGCAAAGATGTCCTCTAAAATTTGAATAGTCTGCTCTAATTGACCATCCGTCTGAGGATGAAAAGCGGTACTCATCGACAACTGTGTCCTCATGGCCTTCTGGAAGCTCTTCTAGAACTAACCCGTAAACCGAGGATCCCGATATGATACTATGGAGACTAGCACTCCATGCAATCGTACTATCTCCCGTATATACAACCTACAGAATTCCTCCAGTGTGAAGGTCATCTGCACGGCCAGAAAATGTGGCGACTTGGTAAGTCTTTCCACTATAACCCATACCACATTATGCTTCCGCGATGTCCGTGGCAAGTGAGTCACAAAGTCCATCGTGATGTGCTCTCACTTCCACTCCGCTATCTCCAATGGCTGGAGTAGCCCTACTAGCCTCTGGTGCTCAACCTTGACCTGCTGGTACGTGAGACACCGTGGGACAAAATCCCGGACATACCTCTTCATCCCGCTCAAGTGATACTGGTGATGAAGGTCATGATACATCTTTGTGCCACTTGGATGCATAGCAAATCGGGAGAAATGGAACTCCCTGAGGATCTCCTCCCTCAATTCCGTCGACTGGGGGACCACAACCCGTCCCCTATACCGAAGACTACCATCTGTGTGGATGGCCTAGCCTTCGTCCTCGTATCGATCGTGACTTCTGGCCCCTCGATGGATGCTAGTTCTTCAAGGCCCCGCCCCCCGGGACCTCCCATCACCGCTTAGTAGAGACAACAGCCAATGCCTCCCAAGGTGCCCCCGAGCTCAAGCCATCGCATCAAGTAGCCTCGAACGTCCCTGACTGCCTCGGCACCCGGCCACTCCCGGGAAGCTATACTAGCCAATACTCCCTATGACTTTCGGCTAAGCGCATCAGCCACCAGATTTGCCTTACCGGGATGGTAATGCAAAGTGAAGTCATAATCTTCTAAAAACTCCATCCACCTATGCTACCTCATGTTGAGGTCTCGCTACGTGAAGATGTATTTCAGACTTTTGAGGTCTAAAAACACCTCGAACCGTCAATTACAGCAGTAGTGGCGCCAAATCTTCAAGGCGAAGATTACGGCTGCTAACTCTATGTCATGCGTGGGGTAATTCTGCTCGTGATTCTTCAACTGCCGAGAACCATAAGCCACAACTTTCCCGGACTGCATCAGAACACATCCCAGTCCATCCTTCAAAGCATCAAAGTACACTGTGTACCTTTGTCCCCTTTCCGGGACTATTAGAATAGGAGTTGAAGTAAGCCTCCTCTTCAATTCCTGGAACGCTTGCTCACATGAGTCATCCCACACAAACTTGACCTCCTTTTGGGTCAATCTCGTCATAGGGTCATAGCCTGAGAAACTCTTTATAAACCTCCCCTCACACCCCCGCCAATCCCAAGAAACTACGAATCTCGAAGACTGACTTCGGCCTCTCCCAACTCATCACAGCCTCAACCTTCCCAGGGTTTACTGACACGCTTGAAGCTGACACCACGTGCCCTAAGAAACCTACCTCAGTAAGCCAAAACTCGCACTTATTGAACTTGGCATACAATTAATGATCCCTCAAAAGCTGTAGTACGATTCTCAAGTGATCCTCATGTTCCACCTCCGACTGGGAGTAAATTAGGATGTCATCAACAAAGACCACCACAAATTGATCTAAATAGGGTTGGAACACCCTATTCATGAGGTCCATGAATGCTGCCGGTGCATTCGTCAATCCAAAGGGCATCACCGTAAACTCAAAGTGCCCATACCGTCCCGAACGCCGCTTTGCCAGGATGTTCGCTCCTAATCCTCAATCGATGGTAAACCGCCATGGTTCACTGGAGTAGACTCGCGCCTCAGCTTGATCAAACAAGTCATTAATCCTCTGGGTGAATGATGCCCACTTTACTGTAACCCGTAATCGATGCATCGGCTGGGTTCATCCTTCTTCTTCGCAAATAGAATCGAGCGCCCATGGGCGGCGTTCTGGCCTAATGGAAACCCCTTGCCCGTTATCCTTGTATCCGACCTCGAGCTCCCGCAACTCAACCGCCATCCTATGCGAGTCATCATAGAAATGGGTGGTGTACCAGAATGCAACTCAATGCGGAAGTCTACATCCCTCGGTGGAGGTAATCCCGGTAGCTCTTCTGGAAAAACATCCTCGTACTCGCAAACCACTCGAGGTAGACTCATATCCTGTCTCACCTCATCCTCCGTGTGTGGCGCTAGCTAGCTAACCTCGTCAACTCGCCTCTTGCCATCGTGAATCGCATATAGCATGGGGTGGAAAGACGCGGCCTATTCCCTTGAAACACAACACAAGTACTGCCCGTGCGAGGCGGTAACTCTACACGGTCACAATCTATGACAACCTCGATAAAGCCGCCAACTACCCATCCCGAGGATGACCTTGAACTCTGACATGTCCATGACTCGAAGGTCCACCGTGAGTAGAATCCCGGAGATCTCTAACTCACATCCCCGACATATCCGATCAATTCCCCGCCTTTGGGCCCAGGAGAACTTCCCCATGCAAAGGGCTCGCCTAAGGTCTCAACCTCTAAGCCCAATACTCACAAGATGCGTAATAAAGGAATGCGATGCACCCGAGTCAAATAACACCCTTTGCCCATAGGCTAAAAGAGTTGAAACGCACTCCAAATCACTCCGACCGATTCACGTCTCGTACCGCTGGAGTAATGGAAGACATGCCCCTAAGCCTGTCCTCGTCGTACACTCGTACCGACCGACCCATGCTCTAGCCCCTGGGCCTCGTCTGCGGAAACACCGATGCTCATGTCGCACCCAGATCGATACCTATTCCCCGCCCGCAGGCTTCGGGGTAAGGAGGGAACATAATGAGTTTGCTCATGTCCCATCGATGACTGATCGTGGTGTCCCCGATCTCAAACCCCTCGTATCCGAGTGACGCTCCGCCTTTATGTGTCCTGTACCGATGGCGCGGGAAACATGTCATCTTCCCAAATTTAACCGTATCCCTGACCCGCGGCTCGCCCGCTTGGTCATCATTCCTAAACCCTCGAAACGTGGTCCTCGCTTTCTTTCCCGCCAAGCCGCCCCCTCTTCTTATCACTAGCACCTCGAGATCCCGTATGCTACGAGCCGCCATCTACCTCTCTCGCCTCAATGATCAGTATTTACAATCCATCAAGTCCATATCTTGTAGGTTATGTCCTACAATTCCGGTCCCTGATGGACAACCCAACCTATCCCTCAAACTTCCCGACTCGGCCGGTGGCAAGGGTCATGGCTAATCATCCCCGAAATGTGCCAACTCTATGAATCACACGCATCGAAAAGTACAAATTATCGTCCTCTGTCTTCACCAAGGAACTCTTGGCCTTTGCATGTCTAGCATGTCGAAAAGTACTTCCCCATGAATAGTCGCAAAAATCATCCCATGTCATAGTCTCCCCAAGTCCCCGAAGTCGCACCCACTCCCACCGGGATTCATTGGACTCACCCTGCCTTCTTCTGAATGAAGCCGCCAGATCCAGTAGTATCCGAGGTGATCTCCATAGCCTGTAGAATCCTCTCACCCGACGAACCAATGGTCGGCTAACATTAGTCCCCTCCTCCCTCGGGAACGTCTGGAGTGATGATGTTCCTCAACCTTTGGAGGTTACCGGCACCTCCGACTCCTTAACCCGCATCCGTCGTGCAAACTGCGGGCTATCGCGAAGACCCATGGCCTCTATAAAGGCCTCGTTGATAAAAACGGCGGTGGCTCCATCATCGCCCGTGACGACCCTACGCCCGTCCCTACTTTCCATCTGCCACAAGTCAAACAACAAGTTTAGGAATCATTCGTGTCCAACCATTAGCGCACATGCCGACCAGGCCAATAGACTTTAATATCCCGAACCATCATCCGCTTCCGAACTCCTAAGGTTACGCTTTCTCAACCCTAGTGTTCGTGATTTCCCATATACATCCTATCACGTATAATTCACGTACTGTACAATAATAATTACGCACACAATCAAAAGCACAACAAGAAAACACACAAACATGTTGTGATCTAATCCCCTGGGTCTCCGTGACTCCTAGGTACCCTACCTAGACCTTGATACCAAACTATGATCCGGATATCAATTTCCCGAGCACTAGGTACTCTAACCCAAGCCCGACACCAAGCCGCGATGCTCTTTATACTCCACGACCCCATGGCCTGTGCCCCCAAGTCCCTCAAGCCTCCCAGTACTGTGCGGTACTCCATGTCTCCGATACTGCCGCGGACACCCAAAACCTCGGACTTTTGGCCGACCACCGTCAACCCTCGCTAAAACTTGTGTGTCTCATATCAAGGAGACCATACATGAGTAAAATGACTCAATAGCCCATCATCCATACCGTCCATACTAAGCATAAACCATACATTTCTATAGATCCAAGAGTTATTATATCACTCCTTAATACAAAAACATATATTAAAACTAGTTCTGCTCTAATATATACACAAACAAGAATCAAGGCCATACGCTCGCCCGCTTCATAATCCCGACTCTAAGGAGCGCCGTCTCGCCAGACACCTCGCATCTGAAAGCGGGTCGACCGGCGAAGCAACACCTAGTAGAGATAAATCCTACAAGGGCTATTCCCCACCTAGGTGCACATGAAAATGATCATTTCATAGTCAAACCAACAACCAATCCGTGCATTACATGTTGCTGTCCCTTATCATGGAAAAATCTACATGCATATGAGACGACACTCTACACGCCTCTGGGCACCGGCGGTCAACCTCCGACCCACCACTCCACAAGTGACACCCTTCCTAGTGACGTGAAATACCCGTCGCACCCACAGAACCCCTCCCGTACCCAAGCTCGCCGACCGACAAGTTACCATGAAGCTGTCGTTAAAATCAAGCTGAATCGTATTTGGAAAACACTGGTTATAAAATTTTTCACTTTTCTATCAAAATCACACCTTTAGATTTAGCGAAAATCCGGCCAAACATAACGATCACACTAAGTGTCAAGCCCAAAATAAAAATCACCGTATAACAAAAAATATACACTCCCAATGTTTTCCAAATGTCCAATCGATAACAATAAAGTGACTCCGGGTCCTCATCAAAATATAAGATAAGGATCAATCCAACATAATTTTGTCGCAACCTGTTTTTCTCAAAACCATGCATGCATATTTTACAAAAGATATTTACATAAACAAAATGCCACATTTAAATTCCTTTACTATTTTTAATTCTTTACACTTTTATCTTATATAACACGTCTGGGATCGGTGATTCTGAAAGATCTTTCTGGCCAAAGACTAGCACTAAAAATTATTTTAAAATGTAAAACTGTTAGCCAAACGGGCTCAAGTGAGTACTATAAGTTATAAATGTTGTCGCCCATTGCTTCAGACTCTAATATGAAAATTCGTATTAGGGCAAAATGGTTGTAAACCGCTTACGAGAAAATTGAGTTTCGCTTTATGAAAACCATTTCGAAAAATCGTGCCGAAAACTATTTATGCTTCCTCAAAAACTCGTTTCGAAACTATTCGCCGAAAAACCGCTCGAAAACTATTTCTTCATCAAAACTGCTTCGCTGGTGGTTAATATCTCGAAAGTGCTATACTCGAAATCGGCACAACCACTATGGCCCATTTAAATACCCCAGGACGTGATACCACCCGAACCTTGAACTTGGCATTCGTAGTGAACCTGAACACTACTTCCTAGCTAAGATGGTCCCGGAACACCGAAGGGATTCTATAGCATAATGGAACCCTGAACCAAAATGCCCGGTGATGGAATCTCGGAACCAACACCTCATCGCCATGTACTAAGTCAGCGCGCTAACTATATATCCCGAATGTGCAGAGGGCAACTCACTATATATTCTAGATCTAATCCCCCATTGCAGACCAGGCAATATAGTTAGTCATAATATCCCATAACCTTGCCATGCACAATCCGAAATACATCCGACCGGAAACTGAGCTGTGCCATCTAGGGGTTTTGCTAAACCAGGCCAAACTATTTCTTAAATACTGAAATCGAACTTTTCTGCTGAGTATAACAAGTGTGTAAAAATGCTTTTACAAATTTATATTTTCAAAGCAATTTTACAAACTTGTAAATTTAAACACTTTCGCTTTTAGAAAAGGATTTTGAGTACTACATTTTTCGATCATTTCTTTTCAAATTCGCTGGGCACTCTAGATTATCGCCGGATGCCTCAAATCGCCTACACAACCATACAAAGTACCGAAATGCCCCCGCTCAACGTTTAACCATAAAACATACACGTTTAAAGCAACTATATCACCAATCTCTCGATTCTAACAACAAAACTTTACGTGCAGGTCCCATTCGATAAGGACATCGATAATATGATGTGAAATTGACCGCAAAATGTCCCTACACATTAAATGCCTCATAAGAACAACTGCTTTAGCCAACTTTTGACCAAGGGACTTTCCAGAGAGTCTAAAATACCCGAAACATTAAAATTCATCCCGACTTGTCACTACAATCCTAAAATTTCAATCCGGGAACCCGGCCACAATCAGCCCCGACACTCCAGCCTCGGACTGGTCCGAATACAGTCTCCAAAAATTCCCAAAATTCCTAAACCCACTAAAAATATTGAACCTAAGTTTACGACCTTCACGCACTTAAAAAAAAATTCAAGTCATTACATAGCCTTTAGGCTCAAAATAATACAAGTAGGAAAATTTCTTATATTTTAAAGTTTGACAAAAGACTAAGATAGCGTGGGTACTCCATACGTAGCTCTCGTCAAGCAGATACCAATTTTGCCTTATATGCTCCGACTTTAAAACCCACGGTCCGATTCAGAATCCGAAAAAGAAAACAAAGAAAATAAAAAAAGAAAAATCGTTCTCTCTCACGCACCTCTCTCCTGTCCGTCTGCTTCTCCCTACCATTTGCCTTTTATTTTATTTTATTTTCGTTTTTTTTAATTACTATTATTATTATTACTATTTAGATACATAACTTATATTGCCTCATTCGGGTCCATTTCTATCCCGAAAATTTTTATTTCTTTTCAGTTCAATTATTTTAAATGAACTTTAACTCAAGCCACTTTCTAACTTCCGAGATTTTGTAAAAATCTCGCCCTTGAAGTCACTGACGATTTATCACCCGTAAATTGCATAAAATATTCGACCGGTCTCGTAATTCGACCTAAATTTTTCTCGGGTCACTAGATTTTCGCGAGACAAATTTAACGCATGTAGTCCGCTTTCACATCCCGAGATCTAGAGAATTTTCTAGGTCGCCCGAACTGGCCTGCAATTTATTATTATTATCCTTTAAAATTCCATAATTTATAATTAATTCCCTCCACCTTCCTTAATTGCAAAAGTACCACAATTCTTTGAAAATTTTATAATTTCACCCTTAAAACAATTTTCAAAAATTCTATTATGGCACTAAAATAATTAAGGAAGTCTTTGGTGCACATATGCGACCCTACGGTTACACATATCGTACACCCTCTCGAGACGGGGTGTTACAGCAAGTGCCAATGGGAAATCAATACCGAGTCAGTCCCGACTCCCATCTCACAACCCGTAGTCTATGTGATATTTGTTTAATCGCTTTCTGTGTCTTTTTTGGGTAAATGTAACTTTTCTGGTCTCACCGCGGGTCTCTTACAATTCTACATTTTTCTCGAAGCCACCTGATACGCCTCGGTTTCAACCAAAGCTGCTTTTCACATGAGGGGGAGTCTATCCCCTACTCTGCTACGCCCCGGCCACATTTCATTTTCCATTTTTGTTTAACACTGAATTCAATCGACTTCTGGCCCCATTTCCAAACCCACACGATTCAAGGTCAAACTAAAGGCCAAACCAAAGACCATGTACACATTACCCATGTAATGCCGTACTATCGCGACACCACGTAATGCAATCAAAGCATCGTGACTCAAACCCCATGACCACGTATGAAGACCTCTTACATGATATTCTATTAATTATACACTATGTGTGCCAGAACACTCATGTCTAATGCACAACATTCCATATATTCAGCTTTAACATCGCGATACATGCGCCATGTTAATATTCCATACATTCAAATCGCACTGCTGCCATGCACTACATCTTTTCTATCATTTAGTTCATATGTCAACACATCATTCAAAGCGGCGTATTAACATAATTCCAACCATTACTTAGGCAAAGTAATGCTATAATTCATATTCCCAGCCGAGACATAGTGTGTCAATCATATAGCCCAATGGCATCATTTCCATCTTCATCAGACACATATGTCACATATTTCACATATTCAAGATGTCATTGAATTTATGGCAATAATATTATCAGCTTGCCCCTGGCCATAACCCACCACTTTCAGCTTCAGAAACAACTCCATTCGAGTCCGTAGTGCGATAAGAAGCCTTTGTAAATACTACATAAAACATCCAACACAAAATTCTCCTTGCTCTCAGCATATGCGTGCCCCGGCATTTGCATAAAACCAATTCCGAAATAAGTCTTCAAACCAGAATAGACTATTCTCAAACTATCCCGACCCAAATTTAATTTTCAGCCTCTGACATTTGTATTTTGAGCACTTATTCCTGATAGAAGTTTAAATTCTAGACTAACGTAGCTCAGAGAGTCCAAGAAACTAGAACGCAGTTTGACGAGAAAGCTATATCGCCCAAAGTTGACGCGACCGATTCACAAGGTTGTGCGGAAATTTGGGCACACCCCCGTTTGCCATTCTGCTCGGGATTTTGCTATCCCGAAACACAATGTTCTGTTTCGGATAGTCCCAAAAACCCTATGAAACCGGTCTTTGACCATCACACAATCACAAACAAAACACACAACATACAAATTCGCCCGGAAAACCGAACGAAACCCGTAGCCAATACACGTGTACCCCCCAGCGTGAAATAAACTCGGGAGCAGGAGGAAACCCTTACTCTTGCAGCTAGCTCCGAGTTCTTGCCGTCCGAGCCGCTCACTACGCAACACTCCTTCATTTTCCTCTTCTTTTTCCTCTTCCCTCCCCTTTCTTCTTCTTCTTCTTTCCTTTTCTTTCTTTCCTCCCGCTTCTCCTTTCCTTTCCTCCCTTTCTTCTCCTTTCCTCCCTTTCTTTCCCTCCCCCCCTTTCTCCCGCCTACTCCCACCGAACCCAACCCTGCTGCCCCTCATTATGAATAAATTCCATGAAGCCCCCTTATATAGGCTTCAGCGAGCTACATGCATGTGTTGACACATGGCATGCCATGTGTCACACATGCATGCCTTTGCCATGCATTGTGACACATGGCTTGCCATGTGTCACCCACATGGTTTGCCGTGTGTCATCCACATGGCTCGCCATGTGTCGCCCGACACCCGTTGTCTTGAAATATGTGAAATCCGACTATCTTGGAATTCAACGAAATTCGACTGGGTAGTTAGATTTCGTGAGACGATTCCATTGTTGCAATCCGTTTCACCATCTGAGATCTAGAAAAATCCCAACTTTTCTCCGGACTATTCCGGTAAACTACAATTTTGCCCCCTTTTTATCTGAAAAATTCAAATTTAAAATTTTCATGGGGTTTTTATAGTTCACAGTAAACAAATAGAAAGGGATCGCCGAGGCCCATTAAGCATCGAATGAGATAAAACCCTCGAAAGACAAAAGAAATCCCCCTTTGGAGGTTCAACAACCCACTAGTAACATGACCTAAGAACCCCGAATTAGGAATCTTCGCAGAACCTAATGGGATGTCCCCAAACCTAGGAATGTCCCACACACCGCCTACAACATCATCACTAGAACCCCTCTGGCAAATGATGATTGCACCCTCAAAAAGGAACAAAAACTTTTTAACCCAAAAATACTCAACAAACAGAGCCATAAAAATAATAATAATAATAACACAAGAAGGCCAACAAACGAGATTTCAGTTGCAAAAACTCATTGAAAGTCGAAAGTTGTCAAGGGATCTCCGATGATTCCTTTGAAAGAAAAGTTTGCAGAAGCATCGGAGAAAGAAAATTGCAATAAGCAAAGAGCTTTGTGAAATCGTAAAAGGAACAACACTAGGAGCCCAACCCCTATATATAGGGAAAAAACATCAATGGGCACATTAAATGTGTCGTCAGGGCACATGCGCTGTAGACATGTTGGGAAACACGCGCTTCCCACGCGCTTTGTTGTGACGCTCCAAATCCCGAGGGTCCCGTTGACCATCGTCAACCTACAAAATACCTATGTCTCATATCATGAGACCCATACCTGAGTAAAATGGCCACATTGGCCCATACATCCATACTCACAAAAATGTATATTTTATACAAAAATGAGTAAATTTACAATTACCCAAAACCAGGTCTTTTACCCATATTTTTACAAAATGCATAACAAGGCCATATATGGCCATTTCTTCATCTCTAAGACCTTGGATGCGTCCCATCCCCAGGTGAATCTTCGTACCGAAAAATTTTCTCGACAGGTGAGCAATGCCCAAGAGAGTGGAATTCATCCCACATGGGTTACTTCCCCACCTAAGTGCACATGTAATGACAACCAAACACATTCAAGTAAAAACATGCAAGTCCCTACCAAATGTCTACGATATAGAGATTTAAGAATGTGACTCCACCCACTCCCATGTCTCGAGCCCTCACCGACTCTCACGCATGCCTAAGCCAAGTATGAGGTTAATCGCTTTCAAAATAAAAAGGTTTTGTTCTCGTAAAACATACTTCACCGAAGTTTCGTAAAATCTATCGACAACCGGTGTGAATTGTCGGGTAATTCCTCCGAACAAATATGGGCCCCTCCGACGCGGAATCATTGACAACTCTCTAAGGCAATCCTCTGAAAATCTTCCTTGAAATTCCTCTTCACAACCATTTTTCATTTTATTTTCTTCATGCCATGTAATTACACCTATTGATCTGTGCCGCCCCAAATAAGATATTAAATGCATTATGCCATTTTCATACAACACATGCCAATATATCAATCATGCATATATTGACAAAATTCACATACCAACCACATGTTATTTATTCATAGCAATAACATCAAAATTAGCTCACATGGGCTAATAAACAATTCAATTTCCAATGGCTCACACACAATTATATTTCATATAATTCAACCATCATGTTAACACATTAAATTACATGCATTAACAATTCGTTTCCACACACACTCCAAGCCATTCACTTAAACAACAATATTTGCAAACAACACATTATGGACAATTTACCCAACCAATCAACTCGGAATGTTTTAACAGTCTCCAAACAATATGTGGGCTGTCCGAAACTGCCCAAAAATTCTAGCATTCGGTCCCTCTCCAGAGGACCGAAACCTCACGACCATTTCGGCCCTAAACACCCCAACCACAATTTATAACACACATCCAAGGCACACAAGGACCATTTTCAGTCCAAGATCAGTCCGGGACTGTCTAAAACGAGTCCCAAAAACTTCCAGCATGCAGTCCCAATTTTCGAGACTGCTCAAACGGCCTCTCACGGCCTCATACAATCCAAATTATTAACAAGACTCTTAAACAAGGATTAAATCAAGTAGGAGAAAACCCCTACCTCCCGGAGTTGTCGAAACTCCACAAAACCGGTGCCCACGTGTAGCTCTTGTCATGGGGAGCAACTTTGCTTCTTGCCTCACCAGAATTCGACGGTTCGATCGCCGGGAAATTTAGAGAGAAGTTGGACACTCTCTCTCTAAAAATCCCTTCCTTTCTCTCTCCTTCCTTTTCTCTCTCTAATTTTCCCTCCCAAACCGTGTAGGAGAAGAGAGGAGTCAAGATTTGGGTCCTCTCACTTGCCACATGTCAATCTTCTATTAGCTCATGGGATTACACCTTATCCTCTTATCCACCAACTTTGGATTTTCATCAAATGACATCATGCCATGTGTCCACCCATGGCCCACACTTGAGCTCATGTTTGACTAATTCTGCACCTGACACATGGCACCTCTTGAGCCACTCAAAATGTGTCAAGTGTCCCGCACTACCCCCGTTGCCTCGTAAAACGTGAAATTCCGACTTTCTTGGAATTCGATGTGGTAGCTAGATTTTGCGAGACGATTCCAACAGTGAAGTCTGTTTTGTCATCCAAGATCTAGAAAAATTTCGGATTTTGACCGAAATTACCATTTTACCCTTTTTCATAAAATTAGGATTTTCTCAGAGTTTCACATTTGTTTCCAAACACACTTCACCTTCCGGCGTGTTCAATGTACACATCAATTCTCCTAATCCTTTCAACTTTTCGCACCCAAGGCTTGCAAAGCACGCGATTTTCCCCGAACAAAAACATAAAGTTCCAAACGGAAAAGCGCGGGCATTGTGAGTACCAGGATATTTATGAAACGGTTCAAGTTTGCTTATCGTATTAAAACCAGGTTGGTATTATCCAAACAGGAGAGTCTTAAAGCTCTTTTTAGAAAGTCAGGGTGTCTTCTCAAAAATTTATACATCTTCCTTCTTGATCTATAACATTTTCTTTTCTTTTTTCTTTTTCTAATAATAGAAAGTATTTGAAAATCATACAAGCTTAATTAAAAGCAATCATATCATTTTACCTTGTATAATCTTTTATAACTAAATATGATAAAGGTGTCAAGAATTATATCAACCCAAAAATCAAATATTCTAAATAACTTAGGAAAAGAAAATTTTTCTACAAATTTTCTCAGATGATAACATTTAACAAGAGTATCAGATGTATTAATTTAAGTGGATTCTACACATGTCAACATATTTGAATTTATCAAAGAAAGGTGAGTCAATACATATTAAAAGGAAAAGAAATAGAATAGTCAATCATAAAAAGAAAATGATTAAAAGCGACCAAAATCTAATATTTTTTATCTGATCAACCAATTAAAAGATGGCCCAATTATTATCATATTTTTTTCATCAAATATGACACCATCATTTTTTTTAATCTAGATAAAAATAAGAAAAATGTTGAGAATTATATAAACATTTATATTGAAGACTATTTATTAGAGAGTGATGGTATATAAACAAGTCATGCTTATTTGAAAATCCACATCCGACCATACAAAATCTCTAATTAAAATAAAAAAAGACCATGCAACAAATTGGAGGCGTGGTCAGACTGTCAGAAAACAAGTCACCCACACAACAAGGTAGCAATCAAGAGCAGTAGACTTTCTTTCATTGTTTTTAACCACATTAGCCAATCGGAAAAGGCCACGTGTCATTAGTGCGGCATCTTTCTGTGGGACCAAACTAGTTTCTTTTTGTCACATCATTAAAATCTTAGTTGATGACTATGTTTTGCACTTTTCAAAAAGTTAAAATCAGACCGATATGATTTTAGACTTAAAGTTAAAATTAATGTCTTAAAAATTGAATTTTCACCTTCATTCCAGTCTACTTTCACCAAGTTCAGTATTTAAATTTACAAATACATCATCTATTCTTGTTGGATGATGAATGCCAAAAACACTTAGATTATACCCGCGTCCGCTTTATGTTTTTAGTTGATTTTACATTTAAATAAGCGCATTATAGCCCAAGATCCGCCTCGAGTTTTTGTGAATTGCGTGTCAAGAGGGTGGTTTTGGGCGAGACAGAGCCAAACGTATTAGCTGGTGGGAAATACCGTGGCCATGTCGCGACGTCGCAACGTCGCGACGCCTGGTCAACAGAGGAAGGTCAACAAGTGACCCAACATCGCGACGTCACCACAATTTCTGCCCCAGCATCATTAAAAGCAAAGGGAGACCTAATTTCGGGGGATTGAAGAACGTGCGGATTTGAGGGTGGAAAACAGAGCAGCAGTGACGGGGATTATTGGAGAAGACACTTTCTTTTTATATTTTCTCTCTTCTGATAAACTACGGATGATTGATAGATTGATTATGTATATATTCAATTCCAGCATGTTCTAGATTTCTATCTAGGGTTTTTGTTGAACCTTGTCACAATTGAATGGATTAAAGTTTAAACATATATTATTCAGTTATTTATGATTTGCATCGATCGTCTCTATATTTGTGATTTAAATACATGGTGATGTCTGGCCAATATTGGCATGATCCTGCTGGGTATCCGAGATCGAGAGATAAGGACTCCCAAGGATCTGAATAGAGCGACCCTTGGTTAAATAGGTAAATAGAGATATCCCGATCCCGAGTGTGGCGATTAGGGTTTGCTCATTTAAGCATCTTGGAGTATTGGGTCGGGGCAGAGATGCACCCAACCCACCGGGCGAGATAGCATATACTCTTCGAGAGGGGGTATCTCGTAGGCACGATCACCCCGTCATCGAGAAGTCATTAATAGACTGAGTAGTAATTCCTATAGGTAATGATCCATCAAAAGTGGCAGGGGGAGACAAATCCCTAGTCTTTACAAGCAGAGTAATTCTACACGTTAATTTAGCTTTAGTTTTAATCACGCACGTTAGTTAATAGACATTCAGAATTTAAGTCCAGATAATATTATAAGACCAATTTCAGTAGTCAACGCACTTCTCCCTGTGGATCGATATCCGTACTTAGGAACACTATATTACTTGAGGCGACGCATGCACTTGCACACATAAGCGTACACATTTTACACATCACACTTTCGGCCTATCATTGGACGTGAGACGTAAGAATCAATAATTCCCTCCATTCAGTCGTACCTTTTGTCTCATATCCAAGGATTTAAAGTTCTAAATAACGGCCAAGCATTTAAAGCCCTAAATGAACCCCTTATATTTTTTATGTGGTACTTATTTAAAGTACCTAACTAAATCCAAGCATTTAAAGCCTTAAATGAATCCAATTTATATTTTTTTATGTGATATTTATTTAAAGGAAAATGCTTAGCGATACCATGGTGGCATACACCATTTCAAAAAATAGAAAGTTTTTAAAGGTAAACTTTGAAAGTGTAAAAGTTAAATAACATACACACCCACTACCCACTTTCTTCCATTCCTTGTAACCCATCCAAAAATCACAATTCTTATAAATTTATGGTGACTTTTTTTTTTTACACCAGTGGTGTTGTGTAGCAATACCCTTATTTAAAGCCTTAAATAAATATATGATGTCACTTGTCCGATTGTTGAACCATGAACTGACAACTTTTTCGGTTTAGTGATCGGTTTGGTTTTTAAAATATTGGTTAAAATAGTCATCAACCATGATTTTAACTTTAAGCCTAAATCGTAGTGTTATTGTCTGGCAATTTTAATTTTTTGAAAAAATTTAAAATCATATTCACATGATGTGATAAAAATAATTTTTTTGGGAAATTTTTTTTTCTTAAAAAGATTATTTTGGGACATGATGTTCCCATACCTTCAACAAGTGGAGTTTTTTTTTTTTATTAAAATACTCTTTAAAAAAAATTACAAAATTAGTTTTGAATTGACAAATGTCGTTGTCTTGAATAGCAGTTTCATCATTAAATTTCAATTGCCACTGTCTTGCACAACGGCTTTATCTTTTTTGAAAGCAATTGTCATTGTCTGAACAACGACATTATATATTTGTCTATGGTTTTTTTTCCTCTTTTTGGTATACATTTATTAATCTAATTTATACCCCCTCCACCAATTTATGAAACAAATATTCCTAAAATATATTCTTCATATTATCCATTTAAAATGAACTCTAATCATTTCCAAAAAAGGGATAATTTTTGAACACCATAAATTATCTTTTTTGAACAATATATTCTTTTTTAAAAGATAATATATAATGTAAAATAAAATAAAAAGATAATTTTTTGAACACCATAAATTATCTTAAACAATATATTCCTTTTTTTTTTTTTTTTTTGAAAAAGATTAAGTTGAAAATATGGGTCGAGCCCAATGGGCCGCCCCAAATTGGCCCAATATTTTGGAGGTCGGGCCATGAAATTAGCAGTTCAAATAGAATTTGGGCCTATTGGTCCGACCCGAATTGACCCGTAGCTTATCCGGGTTAGGGCTGGGCTAGCCCGATTGGCCAAAATTTTTTTAATTATTAATTTTTAAAAAATGACATATATATATATATATAATTTTTTTTGTCTAGGTGACCATACTGAGCCCAAGTTAGGGCTCATCCGGGCCTATTGAGAATTTTTTTCTAAACCCTATGGTGACTTTACTGATGAAGATGAAGATTATGGATAGTGGATTTCATTTGAAACTTTGATTTGTAGTTTTTATGATATCATTTATTTGTCACATTATGTTTTTTTAGTACTTTGAATATGAACATGTTTCTTAGTCTTGTTTATTAAACTTTGACATGTTTACAATTTAATGTTTCGATTTTTATCGTAACACTTTGAAGTTGATTGTGGTTGATACTTCGTTAATTCTAATTATTACGTGGTTGTACTTAGTTGCTTAATAACTATTAGTTAGTTTGGTTATAAATTTATAATGATGTTTAGTATTATTTACTTATTTACGTTTATTTAAGACTTTAAATATTATTATATTGTCTAGCTCCATCATTTATGCATTAACTATTATAAAATGCTTGTATGCTGTTTTTATTTATTTATTTGAAGAATGACAAAATTAGATAAATTACAAGTTTTAGAATTTTTTTAAAAATTTGGCCCATTTTTACCCACAAATTTCAGATCAAGGTGGTTAAGAGCAAAGCTGCCCGAATAACAATAAATGGCTCGGCCTGTTTTCACGCACGGCCCGAATGGGCTGGGCCAAGCCGTTTCTCAGCTATAAAAAAAAATATATATAATTTATAAAAAAATGATAATTTTTTGAACAATTCATAAATTATCTTTTTTTGAACAATATATTCTTTTTTTTTTTATTAAAAATATAATATATAATTCATTAAAAAAAAGATAATTTTTTAAACAATTCATAAATTATCTTTTAGGAAAAAAAGAATTCATAATAATTTTTGAACAATTCAAAATTTATCTTTTTTGAACACCAAAATTTATCTTTTTGAACAATATACTCTGTTTTTCGAAAAAGATAGCTATATAATTCATAAAAATATAATTTTTAAACAATTTATAAATTATCTTTAGAAAAAAGAATTCATAATAATTTTTTGAACAATTATCAAATTATGTTTTTTAAATTTTTTCAAAAGATAATATATAATTCATGGGGGAAAAAAAGGATAATTTTTTAACACCATAAATTATTCTTTTTTGAACAGTATATTTCTTTTTTGAAAAAGATAATATATAATTCATAAAAATATATATTTTTAAAAAATTCATAAATTATCTTTTAGGAAAAAAAAAAATCATAAATTATCTTTTACAAAAAAAAAAAAAAAAAACTCATAACAATTTTTTGATCCATTCATAGATTCTGGACAGCGGCTTTTTGTTTTTCTAGGGTTGAATTCGGATCGGGGCTAGCCAAGATTTTTTGGCTTTTGACCCTGTGTGCGTTGTTCGTGCGGATTTGAGGGGACAGTTGATTTTGATGGATACCAATAATTGGAGGCCTGCTCAAGCTGAGCCGGCCATGGATACGGCCGATTGGAGGACTCAGTTGCCACTCGATTATCGTCAAAGGATTGTGAACAAGATGTGAAGTGTTGCTTGTTTCCCGGGATGTTCGATTATTTTTTTCTTTTTCCTCTTTGGGGATATCTTCGAGTGTTTTCAGTTCGCTACATGTGACCTTTGAGAATGTTTTTGGTGGTGGGTAATGGTTGTGTCGACTGTATTTGTTATGAATCATTGAGAGTTGGAGCCAGGAGCTGCGTGTCCCTGGAGCTCACAGTGTGACTCACAGCTGGACCAGAATTGAGTAATTAAGAAAAATAATTTAAAGATGGTGTTGATTTGGGACATAAATTTGGTTTTAGGCTTTTTTGCGTAAAGAAAATTTTAAGAAAAAAATAGGATATCTTGTAGCAGTGGGGCCCCCTCGTAGCTCCAATACACAAAATCCCACAAGGGTTGGTATGTACCTTCTGCTCTGCAATTTCTCCCAGCCCGTGGTTTTTCCGCAAATGGCTCACGCAAAATCTTCTCGTGTTTGTCTCGTTGTCACATTATGCCATCGCGTCGTGATATTTTATCGTGCCATGATTCCAACAGCTGGTTTGGAATTCCGGCTTCAGTTTTAGAGTCGGTGGTGTCGGCTACTTGATTTAGATGACTATTTCTGTTTGAATTATTATTTCTTTATTCCCAAAGAGTTTATTCTTCCGACAAAATTGATGGTAAATTGCAGATATTATTGTAATGGGTAGTTGATGAGGTTATGGAAAATGCTGCTTCCTTGAGCTCTTTATAAAATGCGGACATATTTTCAGCCCACTTTGATTCAGTTTCCTTTATTGTTCCATGGGTCCTAAGGCAGTTTCAAAGTTTTTGTGTCAAACTCGCTGATTGAAGTGCGCCATGTTGCTCGATTCATGTTGGGCCGGCAGCCAGTAGCCTAATCGTAGTTCGGTTCTATGCAAAATAAATTAAGCGTGATAATTCTAAATAAAGTGGACTGCTAGATGCCGTGCGAGGATCCTGATGATTGCCTTATGCTTCTCACATATCCATTTATGTAAGCTATCAGACTAATTGCACAATTTTTGATCGGAATGAATGGATGATTGAGAAAAGCTTAATGGATGCAGGACAAAAATGCGCCTCAATACCAGCGAAGCAAATTCAGGGCTTACAGAACTCATGTGAGTTGCTTGCGGTACATCTCTGATGTTGAAGTTGCCCCCAGATGAGAGTATGCACTTGGTTTGTCTAGCAGTATGTTCGTGTATTTTTCCATATTCTGCTTGGTGGATGATGTAAAAACACTCCGGTACAATAGAACAGAGAGGCATTAGTATCAGAAGCCGCAAGATACCATGGATAAGCTAGTCAACAGGGCTGGGGGGAAAGAAATTGAGTTTTATCGTTTGTTATTGCTTCGGGGAAAGAAAAGTTCTGTTTTTCTGAGATCTGATTTTAAGGCTACTCCAAACAATGGTCATCTAAGCTAGACTAGTCAGTCTGCTAAGGTACTTTCTTAGAACGTTCCCCATTTATCAGTTACCAGTTTCTTCTGTTAATGCCCAGAAAAACCTGCTTGAATCCTGGGTTTAATTGGAATATATGTTGGGATTAACAGAATGGGTAGGAGGCAAGGACTTAATCCATTCATGGTTCCATTTATCCACTGAATATTGGTTCCAATGTCTGAATGTTGGTTCACATTATAAATTATAGATTTGTGAGTTCTCACATAAACATGCAAGAACAGGAAGAGGCTGGAGCAGCAAAGGTGATAAAATGTGCCGCAAAGGTTGAAAGGATGACAGAAAATCCTGCCAAAACTAGTGCATCCTTCCGAGTTACTTAGAAATATAAAATGTTAAATACTGGCATAGGTTTCAGCAAGCGGAAATTCTGAATGAAAGTTTCTTGTTTGGTGAGCGGCAGCCATGCCTGAAACATCATTTTCAGCCGCTCTCTTTTATCATATGCTCTAAATTTGAGTTCTCTATGCAATGCGTCGGTGTTTAAGCCACACTCCATAGATGGTTTACTCATTGCTACCGTGATTTTCAATCAGAATCAAGAACTCTTCATTACTTTGTTAGTTTTTCCTTTCTTTATGTGGGCTTTATTAATTAAAGCAAACTGATAAGTTTCTGGTCTAATTAAGTGAGACTTTAATAAAAAACATATGGGTCGGCTAGTGTAGGTCGAGTACTACTGCCCGTGATGAGAGGGCCTGTGTGGTTAGAACTCAAGAGTAAATAGAAGCGCCTGAAGTCCTCTCCCAAACTCTAAGTGATAATGCATAATTCTCACATGCACTTCTGAGAAATTTTTTTCTGAGATCCGTGAGAGGCATTCTCATTAAGCCAGATTCAGCAAGGGTCAATTGGGAGAAGATCTTGAGGTCGTTTCTTTGCAGGTTCTTCATCAATTCCGCATCAAGAAGACATTCCAACCATGGATTCCAAATCAGGTACAGGTATGTAATTTACAGTTTTTCTCCATTAAAATCATGCTTTGTGTTATAACATGGTTATCAGAATTGCTCGAATTGTATCCAAGAAGTTGGTATCGAGCCAACCATAGATTAATTAATGAATAAAGAATTTAAAAATTTTGGTTTTATGAAAAACGGGCATTCTCGCCCGCCGAGCTTCTTCGACAAATCCAAAATTAAATATTTTTGCATATTTGGAATCTACACGAATGAGACATGATATTCGGTGGTGGCCCGTCGCCGGAGGCCACCCACGCCACGCCGCCACGCGCCGCCACGCGCTGCTGGAAGAAGACTCGCGCTGCGGAAGGACACGAGCCGATTCGCCCTGAATCCGGGCCACGACGTCATGCCGACAAGGCCAGCATACGGCCAAGAACCGACCCGGGTCAAACCGGATCCGCCCCGATCCGTCCGCTGACCCGGCTCCGCTTAGGTGGACGCTGACGCGGGCCGGGCCGACGCGGGCCGCCGACGTGGCCGCCGACGCAGGATGCAGACGCGCGGTCATGACGCCATCTCTCCGACCCGTCCTTCGACCACCGACCCGACCACCGACCCGACATTAACCCGACCTGGGCCAACGACTGGCCCGACCCGGCCATCAATGAACGACCCGCCTTCCGGATCGGTCAACGCCCCACCCATTAACAAACCCAAAGAGCTGCGATTCACGAAGCCGCACGCGCTTCCACACGCCGAACCTTTCCGTGGCGAGGGCGCTGTGCGAGGGTATTTCGGAAAATTTGCATTCGCAAACTCGTATTGAAATTTCCTGAAGAATGTGGTATATAGACTTTGCATGTTTGAAGCTTTTACGTGATATGAAAATGCGATAGAACCCTAAAGTGTATCGCTAGAAATTAGGTATTTTTATTTATTTTTGGTATTTCTCTATGGGTTTAGGAATACACATAGTAGCTAACATGTATATCACGCATAAATACTTGGTGAGTCTATATTTGTCGACTATTGGATGAATGATCGAACAAAGATAATTAGCATTACATATATATAGAATGTGATACATAAAGTTAATATCCTTGGTATGAGAGATTTTCAAGGATTCAATTGAGTTGTGACCACAAAGTGGCATGCACTTGATTTCTGGGGCTTAGGTAGTACGCCTCATATCAGGGTGGGACGCTCTGCTTCTCTATTACACGATCATACTCCCAGCGAGCTGGCCCCGTTAGTTCATGGAGGGCTACATATGTGGGCCAAAGCTTGAGGAAATGACTGGACTTGAAGATGGTCTGCTACACCCAAAGGTGTGATTTCACGGCGATTGTGAATATGTCTCCTCGCTGGTCATGTGGAGAATGTACAACTGCATGTCATATTTTCTCATCAGCAGATGAAAGTAGCCTGATGTATGTAATTTTCGTATGAGTATTCACATGGATGTCGATTGTATTGTTTTTTGTTTTATTTTTCACCAATTTTTCATGGAGATGTAATTCATTTCACTGAGATCCATCGGATTGAATTTCAACAAAGTGGAAGAGATTTTCAATTTGAGGGGAGCCAGCTGATGGTTCCACAATGGGAGCTTACAATGGATAAGCCAAGCAGATATCACAACTTAGTACCGACCTGAGAAAACTGACCATGTCGCCCTCGGGAGAGGAGCAATAGGATTTGCTTGTTGACAATGAAGAAACGGCATACATAAAACACTGAAAAGTGGTTTGCCAAGACTCGCATCGGCTAAGGAAATGATGGCAGCCATAGAGGCTAGAAATCGAGTTTCATCCAATGCTGAGGTTGGAACACTTCTTCAAAAGCTCTTCAACATGAAGTATGATGGTACAGCTTGGGTTAGACATGTCCCGAGGATGGACCCTAAAGGCGAAACTCCAAGCTCTTAATGTTACCATTCCCGATGCTTGCATTGTGCATCAAGTTCAACACCCTTCCACCGATTTTGGGATTATAGTGATAGAACTACAATTCCCAAGATGAAACTCGGGTCAGAATGACTCGATAGCAAGGGTGGCGGCGTGAGGAAGAGAAGCTTACAGAGGATAAAGAGTATATGGCCTTATATGCCGTGTCCCCATAAGAGGAAGAATAAGAAGTTCAAAAGTCGAACTCATAAAGGTGCTCATGAAACTATCGGTCAATCTGACAATATGGGTCCAAAGAAGACATTCTTGAAAAGGATGGTGATCGCTCTCAGTAAGAAAGGTCACATGAAGAAGGATCGCAAATTCAAAGCTTGGATGTCCAAGCGCGGCTTATTGTGCAATGATTCTTTAATACTTGTTTGTGAATCCAACTCTATCTCAAGTAATTCATCCGGGCCAGGTGGCTTGATAGTGGACAAATCTAATCATGTTAGATTTACCATACAAGTGATTCATAAACTTGGGAGGAAGCCAAACAAGGATGAATCAAAGCTCACTGTGGGAAATAAATCTAGAAGGCTGGAAGTCATGTTCGTGGGAGATGTAATCTTAGCTTTAGATTCGGGGTTTTAAGTTGGATGCTGAAAGACACATTTTATGTACCTTCTTTAGGAAGGAATTTAGTTTCAGTGATCATGTTTGGATTCATATGATTATTCTTTGAAATTAAGAGCAATATTATTTCAATATTTCTTAATTCAAATAAGGTCGGTACTCGCTAAGGTGTCCAACGGATTATACATTAAGTTTATCTCCCGCATGACATACGTAGTTTATACGGGCCAGGTGCTACCGTTTCTAAGAGACCACTACCTAAGGATGAGTCTTATGCATTATGGCATAACGATTTCGCCATATCCCAAGATAGAGCAGAAAGGCTTACACGTGACTAATATCCCGCCTCGCTCTTAAAAAATGACTTAGAGATATAGACTGCTGTAGGGTAAAATGACCAAGATAAGAAAGAAATCGCAAATCGTAGTTCCGATTGGTTGGAAGTCATTCACACCGATATAAGCGGACCTTTACGTGGCAACCTTGTGTAGAAATTTTTATTTCATCACATTTATTGATGATCATTCTCTATACGGTTATTTGTACTTGATTAAAGAAAAGTCTCAGTCTCTTGACAAGTTCAAGATTTCTGACTGAAGTCGAAACAATTGGGAAAATTCATAGCGTTGTTAGATCTCGACCGAGGTGGGAGAGTATTATGGCAAGTATGGCGATGCCGACAACTTGAGGCCATTCGCCAAATACTTAGAGGACTTTCGGGGATACAAGTACGCTTTACTATGCCCGAGTCCCGAAAGTAAAATGGTATAGCCGAAAGGCGAATCGTACTTTAGTGGAAATGGTAAGGAGTATGATAAGTAGGACAAATTTACCCGGTTTTCTATGGGGTGAAGCTTCAAAACAGCCTTTGTACATTTTGAATCGTACTCCACGAGTCTGCTCCATTGACTTTGAGTTATGGATCGGGCGAAGCCTAGCTTAAACCATCTTAAGGTTCGGGGGATGTCCTCGTTGTATAAAGTTATATAATCCAACATTAAGTAAGTCGGACTTTAACCACTCGATGTTATTTTTGTATCTTACCCTTAACATTCAAGGATACTTCCGCTCTATAATCCTAATGGAGGTACAAGAATTGTGGAATCACAGACACCAAGTTTTTGAGCTCGATAAAATGGCGATATAGCCGTCGCTTACCATTGAGGAAGATAGTACGATGAGTAATGTGGGTATCTTATATCTCCCCATACGAGCACTGCGGAAACTCCCACACACCATTTTGAACTCGTTCGAGACTAGGGATCCCCGCTTGTCGAGACAGCCCTAATGAAGTTCATCAAGGCTCTCAAAGTGTGGATGTGGCCATTACTACTCAAAGTAGCGAGATCCACTAGGAGAGACGGGATCAGCCATACCAGCACCGGACTATTTAGTCTATATAGGAGAGCAAGACTACGATATCGGGTTCTCGTGGATCGATCCAATAACTTTATGAGGAAGTCAAGCTGGCCCTCGCCGAACTCGTGGGTCGGGATGCAATGAGAGATGAAATCCAATCTATGAGGCATAATGGAGTTTGGGAACTTATTGAATTACCTGAAGGTCATAGACCCATTGGCTGCAAATGGGTGTATAAGACTAAAAGGGACTCTAAAGGAAAGGTTGAAAAGTTTAAAGCCAGACTGGTAGCCAAAGGTTTCAGGCACTCCAGAGAGTATAGGAGTGTATCACAGCCAACTTTTTTCCAATTTCTTCTAAAGATTCTTTCGTAGTGATCATGGCATTAGTTGCTCATTTTGATATGGAGTTACACCCGCATGGATGTTAAAATCGGCTTTTCTCAATGGAGACCTTTAATGAAGAAGTCTATATGATGCAACCCGGTTGCTCTCAGGGCAAAATGATCTGTAGTAAACTTGTATGTAGATCGAAAAAGTCTATTTATGGTCCCCAAGCAAGCTTCTGTGACAATGGTACTTAAAGTTTCATAGTGTTGTTGCTTCATATGGTTTTGTTGAGAACAAAGTGTATCAATGTATATACTCTAAAGGTCAAGGAGGAAATTCATTTTCCTAATACTCTATGTGGATGATATCCTCGTCATAGCAAAAGACCTGGTTTACCGCATGGAGAGACAAAGCCGGATGTGTCAAATAACTCTCGATATGAAGGGACCCCAGTGAGGTTTTGTCCCCGGGCATTGAGATTCATAGGAATCGTTTCTTGCACTTATTGGGTTTATCTCGCAGGGCATATGTTGATCGAATTTTTAGAAAGATTCAACATGCACAACGTTCAGAATTGCTCCCGCCCGTAAAGGTGATAAGTCGAGTCTATCATAATGTCCTCATTCAGATATAGAAGAAAGCCCAAATGAATGTAAAATTTTATGCTAGTGCACTGGGAGTATTATGTATGCCTGGCATGCACTAGGCCTGATATTGCTCAGAACAGATTCTAAAGCAGATGCATCGCCAAACCTGTGACATGATCATCGGGTCACGCTAAGAAGGTTACGAGGTACTTAAAGAGGACAAAAAGACTATATGTTGATTACAAACATGTTCAGGACCTACAAAGCGTAGTTGGGTATTCAGATTCACTTTGGTCGGGTCGTCGATGAAAAGTAGTCAACAACCGTTATATCTAAGTTGCCAGGAGGTGCAAAGTAGTCATGGAAAAGCGAACAAATCAATCGCATCCTCTACCATGCAAGCGGAGTTTGTAGCATGCTTTTCAGCAACTACTCAGGCAATTTGGCTCCGAAACCTCATCAAGGAGTTAACCGTGTTTGATTTTGTGGATAGGCCCATATGCTGTATTAGACAATAACTCGCAGCTAAGTTGTTTATTAACAACAACAGAGGTCTCAAGGGTCTAAGCACATGGAGGTCTAAGTAATTTGACTATGTATGAAAAAGTTCAAACCGTGACATTGAAGTGACACATATCAACAGATGATATGATTGCAGATCCGCTTAAACTAAAGGCCTTCGCCCTTGTGTATTTTGATCGATATGTCATTAACACGGGCTTAGGAGTACTGCGATACTGTGAATTAGTGGGAGCTATTAAGTTTTATGTTGCTCTTATGAAGGATGAATCCAATTTCATTACATTTTGGTAATAATTGAATTTGTATCAACTCTTTTACATTCAATAAGGTATTTGTGAATGTAGGTTTATCGAGTTGAGTACATATAATTGTTGAAAATCTCAAGGCATTGCGGTAAACCTCAATACAAAGCAAGCATGCATTGTACTTTAACAAAGATGTTTTGTTACATAAAGTAAAGTTGCTCTATTAAGGTAACATTACATGGCCAGGTGTTCGTTTGGAACCATGATGGATATTCTCCGGTGACACAATTAGTTTTATATTAATTTTAAGGAGAGAGAATTGACGCTAACAAAATGGATAACACATGAAGTATCACTCATTATGAGGTATTGTCCATTTAAACACACTACCATATTGAATCCATATCAGTAAAGTTGAAAGCACTCGTGACCATGGAAGGGCCTGCGTGAGTACATGCAATTACCGCCATGATTCAGTGTTCGAGACTTTATGGGATCGGATTGACTATTAAGAATAATCTCTGCACTAACATAAAAGCGCATACGCTTTGTTTCAATTAATATCGCCCAAGTGGGAGAATGTTAGTTTTTCCTTTTATGTGGGCTTTATTAATTAAAGCAAACTGGATTAAGTTTGGTCTAATTAAGTGAGATTATTGGGCTTCTTAATAAAACATATGGGCTGGTATGTGTAGCCGAGTACGGTCTGCCTGCGGATGAGAGGGCCTCGTGGTCGAACTCAATATAAATAGAAGGCCTAAGTCCCTCCAAACTCTAAGGATACGTGACACTCACATGCACTTCGAGAAATTTTTCTCTCGAGATCCGTGGAGAGGCATTCTCATTAAGCGATTCAACAAGGGTCACCGGGGGAGAAGATTCGAGGTCGCTTTCTTCGTTGGTGTTCTTCATCAATTCCGCATCAAGAAGACATTCCAACCATGGATTCCAAATCAGGTACAGGTATGTAATTTACAGTTTTTCTCCATTAAAATCATGCTTTGTGTTCTAACATGGTTATCTAGAATTGTTTAAATCGTATCCAACATACTTCATTTCAGTAATCCATTTAACCTGTTGTTTGTTTCTTGCTTCTAGACTGGATGCTTTGAAGAGGCATCTCCCTGTTTCTGGACAAGAGGGTCAGAATGAGCGCAGGAAAATCGCTGTTAGGTTTGAGGAAAAGATTTATACTGGTTCCACAAGCCAGGTATATCTATCACGCAAAAGTCTTATAAATTTAGTTACCCGCATGAGTTGGTTTATGCTACCAAGCTCTAGCCGCTGATTCCTTTCCGTTGTCCCGGGTCATCTTAGCTGTTACCATTTGTATTTACACTTTGATGGCTAATTTCTATTATGTATATTATTGTTGATACCTTTTCTATGTTGTTTGGTCATTGACGCTTTATATATCCTGCATATTCTGGTTATCTTTATGGTTAATTTCTATAAAAATAATTATAGACATAAAAATTTTAGTTAGACATTATCATTTGTCAATTTGGAGATTGACAAGTGGCATGTGGTGTATCAGAAAGGTAACACGTGGCGAACTTTAAAAGACTACAGAATTTGGTCTTTCAAAATTGATCAAATTTTTTGTTAGAAGAGAATAAAATAAATATTCTCTTACAAATTTCAAATGGAAACAAATATTTGAACTGAATTCAAAAAAAGAGAATAAAACATAATTACTATTCTTTTGTTGGTAAATTTCAAGTAATGAATAAAACAAGCTAGAAAATCAAGAAACCAAATTTCTTCGAATTAAGCAACTAAATCGTGGGAATTTCAAATTTTAATTTTCTAATTTCACCTATAATTAAGAGGGTGACTCATTCAATAAGGGACTTCTTTAGATTGGCAAAAATGACTTTATATTTGAAAGAAGGCTTCACAAAAAAGAAAAGGCCTCACAAAATCTTCCTGCATGTCCATGAAACAAAACAAGTTCTATATACGTGATTTTTGCCTACACGGGCTATCTTTGCATTTCAAGAATTTTATTTGGGAATAAACTACAGATGACTCTCAATTGATCTCTCAAATAAAGAAAAATATTTTCATTTTCATCGTCTTCAAATTGTGATTGACATGCAATAATTATAGGAACTATTCTTTTGCAAAAGAATATTTTCTGCAAAGATTGTAACCTATAATATTTCCAATCTTATTCCAACCTGCAAAGATTGTCAAAAGAGGATTTAAATAAATATTCTCTTATTGACAAATTCAAAATTTTCTTAATGAAGAAGAAAATTTCCAAAATCAAGGAATTGCATTTCTTTGAATTAAGTACCAAATCTTGGAGGATTCAAGTAATGAGTCCTAGTTCAAGTGGTTAAGAGCTGTGGTGGGCATGTGGATGGGTCCAAGATTCGAATCTCAAAGTGGAGACAAAAGATTGTGAGGAACGGAATACCAGGATAATTCTAAAAGTTTATAGATGTCAAAAAAAATCTTGAGGATTCCAAAATTTATGCCCCGACTCTCATGTATAAATGAGTGCAAAAGGCTCGAATTTATGGGCCTTACTTTTCAATTTTTGGAGTCACTCTCGTTAATCATTGGTTAGTCAAAGATATTCGATTGGGTGGCAAGATTCATGCACCGTGATAAAAGATATGGATGGCTGCTCCTATCTACCTATTCCTGGAAAGTTTGGAGAGAGAAATAGGCTATGTTCAAGATGTGGTGCCTCTTGCTCAAAGGATGAAAAATGCTTTGTGGTATGTTCTCTGTTCTTGGTTAAGAAGTATAGCTGATTTTCGCCATTGTTGTTACCGGTTTTGTATGTCAGTAATAAAGTAGTAGGGGCCGGTATTGTTTCCATCTCCCAATTTTCTTTCTTTTTTTTTTTTGTCCGTTCTTGCACTTTGGCATACTTAATGTATGCTTCAGGTTTCCGCTCCCTCTTTCTTTAATATATTTCTCGCCGGTTTTTTCCTATAAAATTTCACCTATAAATGTGCGGTACTTCATTTAATGAGGGGACTTCTTCTCATCAAGAAACGACTTCTACATGGAAAGAAGGTCATAAAATCTCCTTGCAAGTCAAGAAAAACAAAGAAACACTAAGACCGCGGATTTTGCCCATACATGCAATTTTCACATTTCTAGTTCACCGAATAAGCCACGGGCAATCCTTGGTTGATCTCTTAGAAAAAAAAATCTTTATCATCTTCATCTCGAATTGTGATTGAGGTAGAAGAATCAAAGGAAATATTCTTTTGCAAAATAATATTGTCTACAAAGATTGTTTCCCACAATATTTTCAATCTTAAAAAAATTATTGTTCGCATTATTTTCTTTTGTTTTATTAAATTTTCGAGACCCTATGACATTGTGTGTACAATAACAATAAAAATAACAATTGTGTTGGGGATATTCTTTATTTATCAAAATATTTACTCAGCCATTCATCTCTTTATCAATCTTGGAACATTATTTGGTATTTGATAAACTTTCTTTTGTCCATTCAAAATATTTGAATGTGTATGTTAGTTGAGTTCTTAACTTGATATCCACCGATAGTCAGGTGTGTATATAAACTATTTCTTTTAAATTTCCAGTCCGACTACCTGTGAAAATATCATCAAGATGCTTACAATGGAGACTAAAAGCTTGGGGATCGCAAATGGCCGCACCCACATCTAACTCGTGGGTAATAAAGAAAAAACCCCCCAAGATCCGTGCACAGGAATATTATTACATAACGTGTCCTTCCATTTGCATATTATTGATTGATATGCATTATGGTGTTCTTACTTTTTCTTTGTCTTCCTATTTTCATATTTCAAGAACACAAGCATTTTCTCACATAAAAATGTACTGTTAAAATTTGTTTCCTTATGCATTGAAGCCAAATCATCTTTACGATAGATTTTATAAAGGATGAAACATATATATATACATTCCATATATATATATATTATTATTTATATATATATATATATATATATATATATATATATATCATACTTATGCATATGTAAAAGGTATTATTTTGTGAAGTCTTAAATCTTACAACAAAGCATTATATATATATATATATATATATATATATATATCACTTTTTACCGATAAAAAAAATATATATATATATATATATCACTTTATGCATACAAAGGTATTATTTCCTTTGTGAAGTCTTAAATCTTACAACAAAGCATTAGTTCTTATCACATACCTCACGCACCCTCCTTTAGGCACATTAATATATTTTCTCTTTGCCTGCACACACACGCACACTTAATATATGCTTATATATCGAGCAATGCTAATTGCTGATTTATTATCACAGTAGAGTTTCATGGGCTTATGCCATTGAACCTTCAAATCTTCTAGAATGATCTTGACCCACAACAATTCTCATACTCCTATTACCATAGCTCTAAACTTTGCTTATGCGCTTGACCTGCTACCACATTTTGTTCTTATTCCTATAGGGATACTAAATTTACTCCCAAGAAAGGTACACAGCTCCTTATAGTTGATCGCCCGTCCAATGGAGATCCTACAAAATTTGCATGGCAAGGGAAGGGATATTTCAAAGCAATATATGATGTTTTCTTTGAATATTAAGATTCCTTTCCTAGATGTGCAGTCTTTAAGTAATGGAAGACTTTTCGGTAGATCGCTCTATGCTAATCTCTTGATCATGCATGAATTGACTAATTACACTCATTGAATAGCTATGCTCGTCTAGTATGTGCAAGATAAATGGAGTTTCCAATAAGCTGCTGATATATTTTTCTATCCACTTTATCTCCAAGTGCTTCACTAAATTCATGATTTTTTTGTTCAATGGGAGTCGTAACCATGCATTAGCCATCATACCTGTTTCCTTGAGAAGATCAATAACATATTTTTGTTAAGAAATGAAAATGCCTTTGTTGGACCGAGCTACCTCAATTCTAAGGAAATACTAATTTTCGAAATCTTTATTTCAAAACTCCTTGGTTAGGCACTACTTCGCTGCATCTTTCTCTTCTCATCATCTCTCAATACCACAATGTCATCAACATACACACACACTAATGATCCGACTCCCTCCTACAAATTAATGTTTTATGAAAGTGTATGATCTCCCTTATTTCGTTTGTAACCATTAGCTATCATAACCTTGCAAACTTTCCAAAACCAAGCACGTGGGGGCCGTTTTAACCCATATAGTGTCTTATTTAACCAACAAACCTTTTTTCCATCATCCCCATTGAACTCTAGTGGAATACTCATTTTAGTGTCTTCTTCTAAATCACCATCAAGGAAAGCATTTTTTTACATCATATTATTGCAATTCCCTATCAAAATTAACAGCCAAGGATAGTAAAATTCTTACTGTATTCATTTTTCCACTAGAGCAAATGTTTCTTTATAATTCACTCCATATGTTTGAGTATACCCTATTGCAATCAGCCTTGCCTTTTATACCGCCTCTAGTGGGATCCATCACTCAACCTTATTGCAAACACCCACTGTTGTACCCACCCGTTTCTACCACCAGTAACCAACCAATTCCCAAGTTTTGTTCTTTTTAATGCATCCATTTTAGCTCTATAGTAAGTCTCCATTCTCTCTTTGATAATGCTTCGGACAATGAGTTGAGAATAGGAATAGTGCTTAAAGTTGAAAGGAAGCTTTTATGATTCAAGGAAAATCTTTGAAAAGACAAAAAGGGAGACAATGGATATAGTGACCTTTTTGTGCATTCTCGGGTTCCTTTTCTCAAAGCTATAGATAGATCATGGTTAAGATTAGGAGTTGGGTTTTGTTCAAGAATTATTACCTCATTTCCTGGACTCTGTCAATAGGACCTGCTCTGCCTCGTTGTTGCCATGAGAGATCCCTCTTCTTGCATTGACCGTATCAACCTGTCGGGTCAAAAGATCTGACTAACTTCTTCCTTTTCCTCTATTAACTCTTTGAACTGTGAGATTGGGCACAGTTATGACTCGTGCTGTTGAATAACATAGATGTATTTGCCTGGAGCCACTCATATATGGTTGGGATTAACCCGACAGTGGCCTCTCATGAACTAAATATTATCCCCAATTTTACCAAATTGGTAAGACGTAGCGGAGGTGGCTCCATCCCGACGCCATCGATCATTCAGACGGAAGTAGACAACTTCTGAGAGCATGCTTCATCAGAGAAGTGAAATACCCCGAATGGCTAGCCAACGTGATGGTGGTTCCAACGAAAAGGGATAAGTGGCCTCAATGAAGCATGCCCAAAAGATAGCTTTCCTTTACCGCGTATAGACCAAATTGTTGATGTCATAGTCGCACCTAACATCGTCAAGCTTCGACACTTTCTTTGGATATCACTAGATTCCCATGCACTCGCCTGACGCAGAGAAAACAACCTTCATCACACCACATGCTATTTTTTTTTCTTTTCGATCAAGAAAGCATAATATATATTAAAAATCGAAACAAAGCTCCCAAAAAGTACACAAAGGAGTACAAAAGGAGAACACCACCACTTCATTTATACCCCAACTGTGTTAGAAACTCACCAAAGAATTTAAGTTATTAACACTTATCACACCATTACTGTGCTATACCGCTTATAACGTAATGCCTGGGTGTTTTGGGGAATGCTAGGACGACTATATCAAAGATTTGTAACTAAGATATTTCAACCGGCCAGTTGGGCAACACCATGGTTTCATATCAACGACCGCTTGTAAAATCCAAAGAACGCTCGACTACACCAAGCATCTACAAGCAGAAGCCTTTGAACTACGCTGTGATGGGTATTAAAACATGAAATTCAACACTTAAATGTATGCTCAGAGTCGGGCCAGGGCAAATTTTTAGGCTTTATGGTGACCAAAGGGGGATAGAGGCCAATCTTATTCAACTCAAAAGCTATAATGGACTCTCGTGCTCTTACTCTCCAAAAAAGAGTGTAGCACCTGGATCGGTCGGCCGACAAATTTCAAGGCAGCTATTAATTCCGTCACGCACTACCAAACCATTTTTTATCACGCTAAGGGGAGCCAAAAGGGCCGGCTGGAATGAGGAGTAAACAAGTTTGATACAGACTAAACACACCTACCGAACTCACTCGCCAGTCTTCACAAGTAGTTTACACCATTTAATGAAGCGGTGTCAAAACCCTCAATGAAAGTGCTTGTTCAAAGTAGATATGAAAACCGGAAGTGCAGGATCAATACTTCATAAGAAAATCTCTATCCGCGTAAACCCGATATACCCTTCTCAAACAAGTAGCACTGCCTCTCCTGCGGGTGGCAAAATGCAAAAAGCCGCCTTGATTCCCAAGCACCCCTATCGCCGTGCCGACTAATTTTCATGGGCACTGAGACACAAGCCTGACCTATCAGGAAGGATGGCCAGTAAGCGATTGAGCTAAGTGAATTTGGTATTCAATATAAACCTCGCTTGACATTGAAGGGGTAGATATTGGCAGATTTTTTAGTAGAACTAACCCAACCAGATGTGGACCACGGTAACGCTAGATGGTGGATCCTCAATGTGGACGACGCTTCTTGCCAAACAAGAGCTGGAGTCCGCTTGCAACTTAAAGCCCTAACTGGGGAAATGGTAGAATAGGCCATACGGCTAGACTTCCTTGCGTCTAATAATGAGATTGAATATGAAGCAATTCTGGCCGGGATTGACCTCGCAAAGTCTATATCCTCAGAAAAACTCATCATACGCAGTGACTCTCAACTCGGTAAAGGGGACGTGCAAACTGAGAATATGGTAATCAGACTTGTATATGGTCATGCAAGTTTGGCCAAGCAACGATTAGAGTTTTATGCTTGGAAATCCTTGAGCATATCCCAAGGGACTCGAATGAAAAGGCAGACACTTTGGCAGCCACACTTTGGCAGCAATGGCCGCATCCATCTTGATAAGAGAAACGATGTTCCTTCTTGTCTACTACCAACCGACGTCATCTATTATGACCGACAAGGTAAGTTAGATGTGACGGGGCACGCCTCTTCAGCAACCCCTATAATGCATTATTTTGAGCTCCTGAGGAGCGTGGGGATACCGTGATTTGAAGCCTAGTAGATTCAGTCCAGCGCTAGGTTTTCCTTGTGAATGGGCAATTATATGTTTTTGCCTTCTGGACGGCCATATCTTAAGTGTTTCACTACTCAGCGGGGACAATATATATTGACAGAACTCCATGAAGGGATGTGCGAAAACCATCAAGGCGGCAGAACTTTAGCTCACAAGGCCAATACACAAGGTTATTATTGGCCAACCATGAGAGCAGATGTAACCGCCTACGTTAGAAAGTGTGACCGTTGCCAACGATAAGCCCCCATCTCAAGGGTGCCGGCTCAAGATCTAACCACCATCACGAGCCCCGCTGGCTTCTGGGACTGATATAGCTGAACCACCACACCGCCTATCGCCCTAACTTAAAAGAAGTTATTGTTGGTCACAACCGACTATTTTAGCAGGAATAGAAGATGAAGCCCCACCTCCATCAAAGACAGATATAGTCCAATTTGTGTGGAAGAATATTAATCACTGACTGGACACCTTAGTCGATCAAACTGACAACGGCCGCTTGATAAATGTGAGTATACAAAAATTTATGCCATGAGCTGAAAAATAAGAAACTTATCAACCCCACCTGCATCTAATGTAGTAATGGTCATGAATCTTAATAAAAATCCCCTTGATAGTTTTGAGGTGCCAAACATGATTGCTAAAGGAAAGGGTAGAAGAGTTACCCAAATTTTTTCGGGGCTCAGAGAATAACTACCAAGCCAATCGGGAGTGTCACCGTCACCACCTATGGGATGGAGGCTATAATTCCTATAGAAATTAGAATGCCCACACTTCGAATGAATTCAAAAGTTAATATTGAAGCCCTCACTAAAGACTCAGATATGATAGACGAGTTCGTAGTACCAAACAAGAGTATGACATCGTACCAATAAAGAATAACAAACTTATATAACGTGCAAATTAAATGGGCATTTGGAGCTGAGACTGTATCCCGAGTCGGGTCTTTAAAAATTACTTGGTTTACCTAGACAGCCTAAGCAAATTCCAACCGACTGGGAAAGGCCATACGTGATATAGGGAGTGGGGCAAACAATATTAGATAAACCGACTGGGATGCCGCTGCCCAGATGTGGAATGTTATGTATCTTAAGAGTGTATAATAATAAAAAAATTTCTTTAAAGGTATTATCAATAAAGTTTCCTTAGAACATTTTCTTTCAATTCTCGAATATTATTGAAGAAAATTTTCTTAAAAGTAGTTTCTATCAATTAAATTTCCTTTAAAGTATTTTCTTTAATTCTCGAATACTCCATGTATTAAAGACCGTATGGCTTTTAAGCCTACTCAACACTTTCAAAAGACCAAAAGTGGCTCATATAGCTTGCCGATTAATTTCTCAAAGACCATATGTGGCTCAAATTCTCACGACACTTTCAAAAGACCGTGACGTGGCTCATAGCCTTCTAGGCACTTCAAAAGACCGTATGTGGCTCATACCGTCTGACACATTCAAAAGACCGATGGTTCATACCGCTGGCACTTTCAAAGACTAGATCGCATGCTATAGCTGTCATGTCTTCAAAAGACCAGATATGGCTTTTAGCTTGCTGACACTTTCAAAAGATCAACGCGGGCTAGCAACCCGCCGGTACGTGCCTAAGCGCAGCTTAGCTGGCTCTACCGTTGGCTGCAGCCAAGGCCCGTAAATGGTGCCTTGCCTGCAGCCCATGTGCAAACCCCACCAGCTTCTAGCTCCTAAAAAAGAAAAAAAGGACTAAATGATTGAGGATCCGCAAAGTGGAACTATCCTCTAGCCAGATCAGGGAAGGAAGTCAGGAGATAAAAGGAATCAATAGTATAAGTAAACCAAAAATTGTATTTCATAAATACGCCAATAGCGTCAAAAAAATACATATAAGTTATGGCAGCCAAACGGGGCCGATTACAAAAAAAAATAAAATGGAGTAGAGAACTTAAGATACAACTCCAAAGAAAGCCCTCCTCGTGAGTATTCCTTCGTTCCTGGCTTTAGCCATCGCTTTTCTTGTCGCTCTGTCTGATTGTTGTGGCCAAGCCAGTAGAGCTAGCCAAGATGGGGGCACCTAGGGTTCATGAAAAACTCTAGAGGGAGCGGGTTGATATTAGACATGCCATCTCTGAACCTCCTGGTCGGTTCCAATGATGTTGCTAGGTTTTGAACACACAACACCCTTAGCCGTATGCGAAGATAAGCCTGGGCCTTAAGAGGTCTCCATGGCCTTTGTCCTTACCCTCCTGAGAGTGGAGAGAAGACACTTCACCCTTAGCTGCCTCGATCTCCAGTAGGAGTGAAGTTCGTTCAACCTCCAGCGGCGCCTAATCCTCAACCCATTGTCTCCTCCTCCCACAACCGCCGGTGGCATTCAACTCCTAACGGCTCACCCTCCGCCACGCCTCGTCACCTCGCCGCACTAGCTACTGTGGTGAGCCAGCCTTCTGGCCTCATCCCTCTCCTCTCTCGCACTCAGAATCTTCTCGCACCGGGCCTTAGCCTCCCGCTCCTAAGGTTAGACCTAACTTTGGCCTTGACAAAGGCGTTGTCTAAGGCCCTGCTCGAAACGGCCGACCGAGCACATAGTCGCAATTCCCCGAGATCCCCCAGCCATGGTAAAGCTCCCATGCTGGTGCGCCTATGTTCGACAATGTGACACTCTACAAAGGAAAGGTGTTAGGAGGGAATCACAACATAAAACACACGCTAAAACGTTAGAAGTCTAGTCATACCAGCTCAGCCGTCGTGGTTGCGAATAAACATCCCATCCTCAGCCACAAGCTGGTAGGATTTCTTGTCCATGTAGTCAGGGAAGGGAATGGAGTAGTCCACATCACGAACCACCACCGGTATTTGGAGAAGATTAGGGTAGAGGTCACGCATATGTGTGGCAGAAGAGTCCCTCTTGTTAAAGGGGTTTCGCCACACACCAACCGGGCTTCATCCTGACCAGAGTCGTGTCCATCAAGGATCTGCCCACTCCATTGGCTTGACATAGCTTCTCCAAGACACTGTCTGGAGCAGCGCCCTCGTCAAGGGCTGGAATTCCATGGTTGTCGGGTCGTTTAGTTCAAAGTTATAATTGTCGGTTGTCTTTGAAATAGGGGCCTCGCCTACAACTTGATCAAGATTGGAGGTCCTCTCATCGTGGCCCCATCCTCCAAATGGTAATACACAAGCCTCTTAAAAGGGTCTCGCTAATTTCCAAAGTCGCAGTGGCATCAGCCTGCTCGAGAGTCCATAGTAATTACCACCTGACTCTTTTGAGCCTCTTCATCCGACTCAAACTGTCTCTGTGCTTATCTCCCGATACTTTATCGGGGTGGTTTCCTCAGCCGCAACCTCGTGCACATTCGCACGACAAACCCAATGCTGAGGTTAGATATATCGTCCTCCTCCTCGCCGGCTCACTCAAGTATTGATCCACCCAATCCATAAAAGCCTTCTAATCCCAAGACCGCACCCTTTTTCCGATCAACCCTCTTTCCTTCACGGGCCAGGCAAGCTTGGGGTCATGCACGACTGTGGTGATTGGTCGCCGACAAAGCTAACCAAGGCCCTTCACGATCTTGACTTAGGTCTTGAGCCGGACCTCTACTTCAGAAGAATTGCCCTAGGATTGACCTAGGAGGTCGGGGGCCGTATAAAGTGTTCACCCCGACAAGCTTCTTAAACGGGACTCGGGAGGATAGGACACCGTAGGAAAGGGATCGCTCCCAACTCTTGCAAGTCCTTCACAAATAAGAGGAGCTCGTGGTTGCTCTCCCTCTCGATGATCTCGAGTAGTCATCTAATGCGCTCTAGACTGGCCTTCTCCACCCAGCTAACCAGCCAACCTCGCCTGCGCCTGTTTGCAAAAATTTCAAAAAGGAAGGGCATGTCAAAACACGCAAAAAATTCATAAAAGAGGGGAGACACATGCAGATGAAGATGCAGGCCTAGGGAATACAGCTCCCACCAAGCTGAAAACAAACCCAGAACGAGAGACTAGTTTAGATCAAATGGAATAGATCCGAGAGCCCAGCGGCCTCGCATCATGGACCTTTCACCAAAACAACCCCCTTTCACTTCACCTTGTGAGTCTCGGGAGCTTGGTTACAAATTGCAACCGAGGATCAGGCCAGATATAGATAGGCTAATGCCCAAATCCCTAGTCCAAAGGTGTAAATAAACAAATCTCTATCAAATGGAATATCCAATTGGTAGAGAAATTTTAGCACACCGCAACTCCATCGTAATCCCGAAAGAGCTGCTCGATGAATAAGTACGAGGTGCTTGCAAGTGTAGGAACCGCTTTCTTACCAAAGAAGGGATGGGGAAGCGGTTTAGCAAAGAATTCATTCCCTAGTAAAATAAATGGTGTTATCTCGCCCTCCTATGGTCGGGTGTGTGAAGCCAGGCTATCCGACACCTCCAATTTGATAGCAACAGAAACTATTCAGATCTTATAACTCCTCTATAGACAAAGGAACTAGTCACATCAGAGTGCCACTGAAATCCTCTCTACGTCACCGACCGCAGAAGCCCCTTCTCGTGACCTCGCACCCTGCAAATGTTAAAAGGGAATCCGCCAAAAACCTCAAAAGACAAAAAACCCCTTGAGATTGACAACTGGCTAGCGATAGAACCTAAGAACTCAACCAGAACCTTCATAGATCCAATGGGATGACTCTAAATCCATGAACAATCTATACCCAAGATAGGGCATCATCATTGGAACCTCAATGGCGAACGAGTTCAATTAGAAAGAAACAAAGTTCTAAGAATTACTAGAAACAAGAGCCACAAAAAAAAAAACAGATGTAAGGAGATACAAACTTACAAAACTAAGAAAAAAAAAAACTTAATTGAAAATTGAAAGTTGTAAAGTGGGACTCGATATTCTTTCACAAAGAATAGCCAAGAATAGGAGAAAAGAATTTAGCAATAGGTAAAGAGCTTTTGCGAATGTAAAAGCTGAAACTGAGCTTCAACTCTTTATATATAAAGTAAATACTGAAAAATGGGAATATTAAATGAGCCGGCCAAGATAATACAAAAAGTCAGACATGTTGGGAAACGAGCGCACGCTCTTTACGCACTTTTATATCCAAACAACACATTTACCGTGACAATAAGGTTTTAATGCACATCTCCTACCCTTTCAACTCTCTTCACACTGGGTTTAGAAGCACCAGATTTCCATGATCAAGAAGCACAACCTTCAGTTAGGAAGGACACAGAGTACCAGATCTTTAGACCCAGACCCACCTCTGACGAGTCTATGCTCAGCTGGGCCCATCATGAAACGGACCAAGCCTACTTACTGACAAAGCAAAGTGAAACCACTTCGACGATAGAGTCTTAAAGTTCCCATTCGAGAAAGACAAGGTGTCCCCGTTAAAGACTGTCTCATGGCCTTCCGCCCGTCTAGGGTTTTCAAGTCCCTCCAAATGCAACTGCCACCCACCACATGGAAGTTCGTTATGGATAAACATACCAGCAGGAAAATACGCAAAGAAATATTTATCTACTGCTCTAGCCTGTCCCTTATTTCAAGATTAATCCTTGATAGGGAAGAACATATTTTATCCCCAAAACAAGAGATTTTGGTCTCAAAATTATGTAGTTATCATCTAACCACGCCTATAAATCGGGGATTCCAGGTAAGACACTCCCAACCACGTGAACTCCCCTGCTTTCATCTTCTTCAATTTGTCGACTTAATCATTGGAAACGTGGCTCCACATACCGCCTCTGATCACCGAGGATCAGCGCCAGGTCGCTTTATGCCCAGGCTGTGACGATCAAGGTGACACTTACACTACCTACTTCTTTCCCCATTTTGATAGAAGACTCCAGAAGTCGGGATCCGTGAGGTGGCAGTCCAAAGAGGGCATTAGAAGGATCCCACTTTTCTCAATGCCATGTTCGACACCGAATGATCATGTGGCAACTGTGGTGTGATGAAGGAAGGTGTGAAGACCGACCGCTAATCTTTCGCCTCAAAAGTAAGGTCTTCGGGCCCCATCAGAACGCGACGGTCTCCATGTAGGCGAGGCTCAAACTTCAGTCTTTCACTCTATGCTCTGGAAGTCTAGACTTGACGTCAAATCAGAGATGGGATAGGGATTTGTGTACTCCCCTCGATATGTTCTTCCTCTTGTAAGAGGAGAAAAATGGAAGTCTCAGGCCTTGATCTTTTCATTCCTCAACCACCGTTGTTATTTCTTCGTTGTTTCAGACTCGTTGCAACTCCAATAGTTGTCACCATAACATGAGACAACCCTGCTCTCATGGTACCCGATTGTTCCGTCCAAAGGGATCCACTGTCTACAAATGCATTAGGAAGCCTAGTACGGCATATTCATATTTTTCTTGCTACCTTGGTTTAAATGCAAGAGTACGAGACTGGTTTTGTGTTGGTGTCATACAAAGTATATTCATATGTTTCTTGTTTGGTTGGGGCATCTCCTCCAAAGGCCTCATACCAATTGGATGTTGTCTAGCTTATAAACTCTAAGGTCTTTTCATTCTAACCGATGGGACATTGTGGTGAACTCTGGTTAACACCATCTATGATATATGTGTGAATATAAACACCAAGGGCTAGATGCCTCAATGAAAGGAAATACGGTATCCGAAAAGTTATATAAATATAACAAAGTCAAAGAATCACTTCTATTTGGGAATTTATTTATTCTTCTATCTTTTTTGAATAAGCTTTGGATTTTCTAATTGTTTTCTTTAATGTATCTTTTTTCTTTTTGTTCCATTATTAGAATAAGCACTCTTTGGCTTTTCTAATTTTTCTTTTGTATGTCTTTTTTCTTATTCCAGCTCATAATGTGATTCTCTTGCTTCAAGCGTAGAGTTGAGTTTAAAAATTCTTGATTTTAACCCTTTGAACTAATTTTCTTTTCAGATGCCTTTTCTCATTCAACGCCATAATGCCATTCTTGCTTGGATGGTTGAAACGAAAAAATTCTTGATTTTAACCCTCTTGATCCTGCTCCATATCTGCTTTCTATATTTAATCATGTGCATGTGTGTATTGATATTTTTCTTTAAAAATAAAATCTTCATAGACAGATGAAAATATAAAACTTTTATATAAAAGAAATTATCTTTATTCTTTATACCACTTTATGAATTTAAATTTTAAGGGAATAATTTTTAGAAATCAATGTTTTTCCATTTCATATTGAGATAGATGAGATAATGTTTATTTTTAGAAATATAAATTGTGAAATGTATCTAAACACACCTTAGCTATATATATATATAGTTAAAATAAGTAAAGTAGAATTTCAGTGTGCCACTACCAGCATTTCAAACTATTTTATTTTATTTATTTAAATCTTTTTATTATTTTCTTACATTTTCTTTGTCTCGTTTTTTTTCTCTTTCATCGTGTTCTCTCTGCTAGTTTTTTTTCATGTTCTGATAATGTACAATATTGAGTGTTAAATAATGTATGCTTCCTCAAATCCAAAGCATGGCATCAAAATTCAATCTAGAGATTATATATATGGTGGCTGTTGTAACTATTGAATATCATCTGTATCTTGCCCATTTGTTGTTGTGGGAGGAGGAGTTGAGTTACATCATGGATGTTCTATTTAGAAGTCGGGAGAGGCAAACAAGAGTCGTAAGATTTTTCATGGAGTAGACAAGTGAGAAAATGTTGTCGATATGTATAAAATATCCGCTACCATATTGTATAAGATATATATATATATATATATATATATATATATATATATATATATATATATATATATATATATATATATATATATTATGGATCTATTTTTTCTTTTAGAAATAAAAATGCTAATAATTTTATATAAAATATAAAAGCTCTCATACATTTTTTATAATTAATAAACATTTTTATAAATTTCAAAATATGAGGAAACAAAAATTTGTTTATGTCTTGAATGCATGATTCTTTTTTTGACAAATGAATGCTTAATTCTTAAAACTAACGCCTTGTATTTTTTATTTACTTTATTATTATTATTATTATTATTATTATTCTTTTTTTATTTGTTATTGTTTGAAGAGAAAAATAAGTTCATTGATTCAAACAAGTAATACATTGATAGACACATAGAATCAAAATCGTTAAAAACCATAAAGAATGAAACAATATTCAGGTTAATAGCATAATGATTCGGGTCAAAGTCTATATATTTGATTGTTGAGTCTATACATATGATATTACTATTATAACTATAAGACATATGACTTCAGTTCTGATGCATATTGACGATCATTGATTTGATTTCTAGTCTCACGTCACATGTTTGCTTCATCACGGATAGCCCGAAACGCACAAATAATTGTCACACCACTGCAAATGCGAGATGATACAACCGCGCGCATCAAAGCGATGACAATATATGCGTCTGGCGACAACGATCCACACAAGCACCAATGTGATGACTAAATCACGAAAAACAAATAAAAACGTAAATATGTGTAGAATAACCACTTTATTGTGAAAAAAAAATATATGAAAAGATATGTAGATGAGTGATTTCAGGTGAAGAATGACAAAAAAAAATTACCTCTCTTGCTTAATGAAAAGAGGCTAACTGAGAACATGTTGAGAGAAAAGGAGGCTTATTATTTTTATTTCTAAAACTGAAAGAAATAAGAAATCTATGCAAATCATACCTTATTTAAAAATCATGTATGCATTTTTTTTTCTTTACTCAATTTATATATTACAATACATTCCTTGATTTGCTAAAGAATGATTTTTGGTTCTTTCATCAAATCTTACTATAACAAATATTTTGAAACATGGGCTGTAGAAGAGTAAAATTAATTAAATCTTAAAAGAAAATCAGTTTTATGTATTAACACCGTTTCCTAAATAATTTCTCTCAAATTCAAGTGGTTATATATTGTTGGTCTGTGGTTGATTATTGCTTTTAAAATCATTTAGTTTATTTATCAAAATAATTTTGGAGACTTTTAAGCTTAATAAAGCTTTTAAATTCAAATCATGTTATATGATAGCAGCCTTCATTTTATTATTCTTATTTTTCATCCTATGTCATTTTCTTTTAGGTTAATGGTTCAAAGTTTGGTGTGTGACTGGTATAGTAATAATATATAAATTATATATGTATATTTAATATAATATTATTTTTTGCTTTTATATTATCAAGATTCTAATATAAATATAAATATACTCATATTTTAAATTTTATTAAATATATCATATTTAAATTTAAATATATTCAAAATAAAAGAAATTTGATTTACGTTTGTTTTTTTAATACATAACATAATTTTTATTTATCTGAATGGCTTAATAAGGCTTAATAGTATTATGTATTAAATTGTGTCTTTTATATTCAAGAACATAGTAAGTATTAAGTATTTTTATAAGGTTAAAATTAACATTTTAAATATATTAAAAAATAATAATTTAAATTAGTACTATTAATTTGTGTAATGATAATATAACTTTATTATTATGATTAAATAAAGCTCATTTATGTAATATATGTGTAACATATTAACACATTTTTTTATAACTAAAATACTTTATTTACAATGTAACAAGCTGACCCACATATTTGCTTCAAAAAGAATTGACATATTTACAAATGATAAAATTATTATGATAAAACTAATTTATTATTGTGAATCTTAAAAAAATAATTACATTATATTTATTTATTTTTATATAACTAAAATATAATATATAAAATTAATGGATTGATGAACCTAAAATTATATATTCCATGTGTTTAAAAAATGTTTTAAATATTTTGTGTGTGGATTTTAAAATATTTTGTGGAGATTCTAAACTATGGTTTTTTCTAAATCGAAAACTTTAAAAATTCATAAATAAGTTAAGCAAAAAAAAAAAAAAAACAATAGTGTAAAGCCATCCCTAGTTTGAATTGATCGGTTCAAGCAAAATCGTCAAATCTACATGATTTATTGTCTATTGTTGGTTTAGACGGTTTCACTCTGGTTTAATATACATATGTTCTAAGAGTAGAACCGGATTAGAAAATTGGTCTATCAATAGACCAGTTCGGTCCGATTTTTTAAAACATTGTTTAATACAATTATAGTTAATAAAAACTTATACAAAATTTAAATTACTTAATATTTTAAGTTTAAAATAATTCATTAGATGATTCTTTGTTTTCTGAATGTTTTGCTTTCCTCTTTTAATGAAATAGCTTGGCATAAAAATTAGCACTTTATTTTTCATGTACATGGGTTTCAGACATGACATTCTTTCTTTCAAAACCAAAAGCACAGGTATGGAAATTTCTCAATCATCTCTAACAATCATATATCATATCTATATAACAGTGATGACATAATTGTATAAATATTCAAATGGTTGTTGTTTATTGGGAGTAGGAAGTAGGAAGTAGGAGTGAGTCGAGTTAATTAATGGCATGTCTACCGGGATATGGTTGGAAGGAGTGGGTGAGAAAAAACAAGAGTTGTTAAAATATTGCCAGGAAAAGAAATGGGAAAAGGTTGTAGACGTTTATGAGAACCTTCCAAGCATTCAAACTGCAAAGCTAACTGCATCAGAGAAGACAGCATTGCATATAGCTGTCACGGAAGGCAGAGAAGATATAGTGAAAAAGCTTGTGGAAGTGAGTGACTTTCCACAAGCCACTCTATCAATCAAAGACGATGAAGGGAACACGCCACTCCATCTAGCAGCATTGATTGGAAATGTTGGCATTTGCAAGTGCATTGTTAAAAAGAATGAAGAGCTCTTAGACTATCGAAACTACAAAGGGGAGACGCCTCTCTTCTTGGCTGCTCTTCGTGATAAAAAATACTTTGCTTTTATCTTGATCAGGAATCCGACGAGAGGAGACAAAATAAGTACTATCGAAGAAGGAGCGATGGTCAAACCATTCTTCATGTTGCCATTAGTGGCCAATATTTTGGTCAGTATTTAGTTTAATTTCTAAATATCAAATACCATCCATCTTTTTTGGTTCTTTGGTATTGTGTTTATAATTATGTATAGTCAACTATTTGTCTTTACAGAATTGGCATATCAAATACTTCTACTTCATGATGAACTTATGTTCGCCGTAGACGACCAAGGGTTCACTGCACTGCATCTCCTAGCCAGTAACCCAGCTGTATTCAGAAGTGGTTCTCGCTCAGACGGATTCATCAACAAGAATTAAACTATCACTGTAAGAGTACTAGCTCTTGACCATCCAAACCTAATCAGGAAGAATTAGAGACAATTGAAACCTTATATTTATATATTTTTCGCAAGGTTTACATGTCGAAAAACTCAAGGAACAATATTATTCTCACGACAATTGCCAGCGAAGTGATCATACAGACATGCATAAACATTTTTCAGTGGAGGTCAAGAACACTGAGAATTATCCAGAGAACTACAAGACAGGTATCAAAAATGGTATTGAAAAAATAGTCAGGTGACTAGATAATTTTTTTAGTGCTTTACTATTGAAAACGGTATTGAAAAAATAGTCATTCTAATGTAATTTCTAATTAAGATAATTACATTTTATATAAGAATTATTATTATTAAAGAAATATATCTAAACAACAATATGTAATTAGTTGTATGCTTGTTCATAGATGTGAATATTGTCAGCTCATGCTAAGAAAAGAACCTAATGAATTTTGTATAGTTTCAATAACAGATAGAGATGGATTGCCAGCTCCTAGCAGGAAGCATATGGAGGCAAATAAGCAAAGAATAGAGGAACTCGAAGAAGGAATACGATATATTCCTCAGAATCAAGGTAATTAAGTTTTGCACATAGGCATATCACCATTTCATATTGTATGCATGCACAATTGTTAGAGCTTCTGTTTACAGTTCACTACTCCACTTACTCCATAGCTAGTAACCTAATACCCCATTTCATATGTGAGAAAGCAGCGAAACTAAAGAAAGACCACAATCTTTCCTCCCAAATTATCAAACAAGCATCACGATCCTACGTACCATCCTTGGACTAATAGGTATATCACCATCCCACATACCATCCCAACATGCATGATATGAATATGCTAACCATCTAGATTTGAACTATTTCAGTGCATATACTTGTGTTGTTGTTCGGATTACGAGACAAGAGAAATAAGGTGAAAGAAAAGAAAGAAAAGAATATATGGTCTGTTCAGATCCTGGACCTCATGCTAAGAAAATCTTCTCACCATGATCAGCCCCGACAAATGGGTGGAGGTATATGTAAAGCTCACTTCCTCTCTCCCTCTATCTTTCTAAACACTAGTTAGGAAAATCTATTGATCTAATGAAGAAAAAAAATGAAACAATAAGAAAAGGTCAGGATAAGGAAAAAAACTAAAAGAGTACTCCAAAAGGGGATACAGAAGATGAGAATGACCGTTTATAAGTGAAAACAAAATAAAATTGTCATAAACATTTTATAATGACCTCAAGCTTATATACGTTTAATGGTTTTAAATTGCTCAAATCCCCATTTGAATTATTAATGTAAAGTTAATTAGACAATAACATTTTAGTTAATGTTTTAGCTTTAAAGTTTGAAATTTGAGACATGCGGAATTTTGTATCACTACTCTAAACAGAAATTTAATAATTGGTAATTTTCAATCACAAGAAGAATATTGTTTAGCAGTAACTCCCACATCTATTTAGTGAGAATAAGGAAAAATAATGTAATAAAGTATACATGCAAGGTAAACGACTCCCACATCTATTTAGTGAGAATAAGGAAAAATAATTTAATAAAGTATACATGCAAGGTAAACGAATACACATTTTGGGGATTTGAATCCCAAAAACATACTTTAAATAGTGATCAAACGGTCATTCTTTTTTTTTTTTTTAAAACAAACGGTTCTTTTAAATACCGAAATAACTCCACGCATTAAATGATGTGGTGTATGTGCCACGTGTCAACTCCACATCCCTTCCTCCACTCTTTCCCTCTCTATCCTCTCATCTTCTCTCTCCTCTCTCTTGGGACTTGATCCCCTCTCATCCCTTTCTATTTTTAACGCTTCGTCTATGATTTGATCAAGTTGCCATGTCCTTTAGATTTATTTATTATTATTTTTTTTTTGCTTCAAAGGCAGATGATGGAAAATCAGAAAAGTCTTTCATTGGAAACCGAGGTTTTCGAAATAGGAGGGACACACCAATACTAATTGTAGCAAGGAATGGGATAATTGAAATGGTAGGGCGAATCCTACAGGTTTTCCCCATGGCCATTCTGGACAAAGACCCAGAAGGCAATAATATAGTTCTTTTGTCAGTAAAAAATAGGCAAACCAAACTATACGAGCTATTAGTCAACCGGAAGCCTCGTGACCAAAGTGCGTTTAATGCTATTGATGTTAAGGGGAACATTGTATTGCATGTTGCTGCTACATTTGATAATTACCAGCCTTACCCTTTTGCGGCACTTCAAATGCAGTGGGAAATCAAATGGGTCAAGGTATGTTCATCGTATTCTTTCTTCTTGCTTTAATATTGGTTCTATTTTGGAATAAAAAAAATGTATGCATAGTTACACCCATTTCATTAAGGCTATGTTTGGTTCCCAAAACATTTGAGAGAAAATGTGAGGGAAAGAAAATATAAAGAAAAAGTGTAAAAAAAAAAAAAACTTGAAAAAAAAATTGGTGAAGTCCAATATATTATTTTTATTTAATATTTTAAACTCATTTTATTTACTATAACTCATCAATGTATGATTTTAAAATATGTATGTCTTTAGGTAATTTGATTTATATATTTTTTTCTTTGAGATTTTTTAGTAGACATGAACTGAAGAAAATCATTTTTCTTCGGCATAACTGGTTTGAAAATGAGAACGGAGTGGCGAAAATTAAAACATGTGTCATTGTCGTGGCGGAGCATAAAGCGGATCGATCCACCGTGGCCGTTTAGGTTTGTGACCACCTGTTCCGGCTGTTGGTGCCGGCTTTGTCGACGCTGGTTCTTGTAGGTGCGGGCGGTTCATCGATGGCACGAAAATTTTTTAAAAGCAAAATGATGTCGTTGAGGGATTTTTATCCTAAATGGCGTCGTTCCACTCTTCTTTTATCTCCTCCCATGCCCACGCATTTGGTTTAGGGTTTCAGTTTTTTTGATTTTTTTTCTCACACAATCACAAAATCTCACTCTCTTCTTTTGTTCTCTCTAGTGGCTTCAAGCCTTCGTATTTCTCATGACCTTGGCACCTGGCGTCAGCGCCAAAGGGGCAACACAGCGGCAGAGGGAGCTGCAACTCTACTCTCTGGTTTAGCGACAGCGGCAGCTCCATGGCAGCGGCAGCGGCGCAATGCCGGAGAGAACGGCAGCGGCGGAGGAGTGGCGACTCTACTCTCTGGTTCAGCGCGGTGGCGGCTCCGCGACAGCGACAGCGACAGATCCACAGCAGCGGGCAGTGGCGGCGGCAGCTCCATGGCAGCAGTAGCGGCAGCAACAGCGGCGACAGCAGCAGGAGTCTTCTCCTCAACTCGACGACATATCCAGATTAAATGCGGATGGCAATCCTCCTCGCTCCAGCAGTAATTGCATTTCCGGCGGGTCTAGGTACCATTCCCCCTTCGAATGATTAACTTTTCATTGATTCAATGATTTTCGGTTTTCCTTTTATTGTCATTAACTCATTTGTAGTTTGAAGATTTGTATAGATTGGGATTTGGGATAGACCTATATCATGTTTTTACAATTTTTTACAAATTGAAATACAGTGTAAACTGTAAAGGATGAACACTGAACACAGCTTGGACATCATTGTATTTTGACTATTTTCAGATTTATGAGAGAATAAAGCAATTGTCGAAACTGGAAAACTCAAATAGTGTGTGTATTTTCTGATTTATGAGATAATAAAGCAATTGTGGAAACTGGAAAAAAAAACAGTTTGTATTTTCGGATTTATGAGAGAATAAAGTAATTGTGGAAACTGGAAAACAGTGGAGAGACATTTTTAGGGAAATAATCAGTGAGGAGTTTAAGAGACAAAGTTTAATTCCAAACAGTTCCATAAATTTGTCAAACAATATATGATGACTTCAGAGAGTATGATTGTGTCAAGTTTGCACTCCAAGCCTTAAATTCCAAAGGGACAAACTCAATTTTTCAAAGGGTTTTGCTTCTTTTTCATTCCAATGGGAAAAGGCATGATATCAATCAAATTTTGAGGTCATAATTGGGAGGTTTTCTGGTCTCTTTCCTTTCCATAGATCGATATACAGAGGTTTGGTAAAAACTAGAAGCAGGATGGGTCTATACATAATTTGATATAGGTGAATGAGAGTGATATTGGAGGTGGGTGTCATTGAAATACAATTTGTCACATGAATGATATTGTTTTCTTTTCAAATTGATAGGAAAATGGAATAAACTTGACTCCCGACCTGCGGTCGAGATTCAACATCAAATTCAAATTCTATTAGAAAGCGGAACCGACCCAACATGGGAGCATGTTTCTGAAGAAATTTGTTCAAATGGAAGGAAAGCTCTCATATGCTTGTATTGCAAAAAAGTTACTAAAGGTGGGGGAATTCATAGAATGAAACAACACCTTGCTGGAGTAAAAGGGGATATTGGACCATGTAGATCAGTTCCTCCTGATGTTAAATATCGAATGGAGAATTCCTTACAAGAGATTGTAAAATCCAAAAAAGCATCTCAAGCAGTTTATGAGTTTGAAAATCCATATGGTCCCAATGTGTCACAATTTGAAGGGGATGAGCAACAAGGTGAAGAAGAGGTTCAATAAGTGCAAAATCTTATAAGACCCGAGAAATAGTGGAAAAGAAAAAAATCAATAATGGATAAGTATTTTTGCACGAGAGTACTCAAAGGGCTCAACCTTCCATTAAGAGTGCATTAGCTGAGAAAAAAAGCCATTTGAAGTGTAGATACGACTATTGGGAGATTCTTTTATAATGCATGCATCTCTATTAATGTTGTAAATTCCTTCTATTTCAAACCAATGTTGGATGCTATAGGCTGCAATTGGTCTTGGATGTGGAGTCCTACCTGTATCAACTGCGAGTTAATCTTTTGAAGGATGCTAATAAAGAAGTTCAATTACTTGTGGATTCTTATCATGAAGCTTGGGCAAAAGTTGGGGGTACAATAATGGGTGATGGTTGGACAGATAATAGACAAAGAACACTGATCAACTTCATGGTTTATTGTCCCCAAGGAATATCATTTGTGAAGTCTATTGATGCTTCAGATATTGTGAAAGATGCAAACAATTTATTCTCTTGTTTGATAGAGGATCATTTCATGGGTTGGCTTGAGCAATGTGGTTGAATGGTCAACGATAATGCGGCCAGGTGTGGCTGCAGGAAGACTGATTTCTCATAAATATAAACACATTAATTGGTCACCTTGGTAGCTCATTGCCCTTAATTTAATCTTTAAGGATATTTGTAAGTTGAGGATCATATTATGCCGAGCTTGCAAGGCGTATCAAGGTGACAATTTTTGTGTATAATCATGTTGCTTTAATTAAAGTTCAATAAGAAAAAGAAGGATGAATGAGAGATTCTCGACTGGTGCAACTTCGCTTTGCTCTTTTACATTCATTGCATTAGAAACCAGCTAATGATCACAAACATGATTTGCAAGCTTTGGTGACTAGTAAGTTCTTTGCAGACTCTAGATATTCAAAGGATAATAAAGGTAGAGTTGTGGTTTCTATCATCTTGGGCCCTGAGTTTTTGGAATGATTGCTTCATAGTTTATTGAAACTCTTGGCTTTCCACTTGTGCGCTTATTAAGTATTGTTGATTGTGATGAAGGCCTTGATTGGGATATGGTAGGCGTAGAAGGAGCAAAATGTATAGGGTTTGTTTGGGCATCAAGAAACTGTTTAATCATAACAAGAGACTATACAAGGCTTATACAAATATCATAAAGCAACGTTGGGATAAATAACTTTGCAAAAGCATTCATTCAACAGCTTATTAGTTGAATCCATGTTTTCAATATGATCAAGAAAACTTTTGTGACAAGCCAGAAGTCATTGGAGGTGTTATGGACATTATTCATCAAAAAGTCATCAAAGGAAAAAACAAAGTGATGAATGAGTTAAAGTTGTATCGTGATCGATTAGAAAGTTTTGGAAGAGAGCTTGCATATTCTTCACGTGAAATATTACAACCTGGTAAATCATACTTTATCTATTAACTTATTTTTAAGTAGTTACACTTTAATATATACCGATGTACTTAAAAATATAGATTGTTATATTTTTAAACTTACCAGTGATTTTTTTTGTCATTTTTTATGTGTAATGAAAACTAGATGAATGGTGGAGGCTACGGATATAGTACTTTAAATTTTCAAAAGTTGGCAATTCAAATGTTGAGCGAAACTTCATCATCTTACGGGTGTGAAAGAGGCTGGATAGTGTTTGAGCATACATACCAAAGGAACATATTGGAACATCAAGGCTTAATGATCTTGTAGCACATTCATTACATTCTGAGAGAAGAAAAATCGGTATAAATATTCATATTGTTAGTTTGATTAGGAATTTTAGTTGGATCGTTATGAATAGTCATGTTTTCTTTTTTAGGTTCTACAACAAGAAAAGAAGCTATGATCCTATTGACTATGCATGTATCGATGAAACTGAATTTTGGATTATTGATGAGGATGAATCAGGAGAGCTAGATCTTGAAGAAATGGAAAATCTTTTGTATGAGGAAGGATCTCTTCCTATAGAGGATTGGAGGCTCAAGTTCGACAACTCAAATTGGTTAGAATAACTTCGTAAACTTATTTTAAATTGTTGTTATTTTACTTTAAAAATGATTTTTTATTGATACATATTCCTTGTCTTTTTTGTAGATGATGTGGACGATGGTGGTGTGACGTTAGAAAAGTTGATTTAGAGAACTTTAATTTTCATATAATAAATTTGACTTTTTCACATCCTAATTTTCAAAGTGAATGAAGACATGTATTTATATTTTTAAATTTTTATGCATGAACTTATTAATATGAGAAACTCTTGATGTTGACATTTCATATGTTGTGTAACTATACAAGTGTTGAACATAATAGTTATGTCATTATTACTTTATTAGTGATATGTAGAAGTAGAATAGTAAGGTTCTGAATTTTGATAAATATTATGTTATATTACATTATGAAAATGTACCATCTTATATTGTATTAGAAATATGATATCTCGTGATTTTTATAGAGTAAAAGCGCTTAGCAAATAAAGGAGATGCTGTCAAAATTTTGCCAAAATTACCATTTTATAATTATTTTAAATTTTAACTAAATATAAATTATATATTTAATTATTTATGGCGTCATCGGTAAACCGCGATTTGGAAACTCTTGATTCGACGGTGAACCGTGAACTAGTAACTTTTGGTTCACTCCGTCCAGGTTTTAAAACATTGATTTTCTTTCCCTACTACTTTGGGGTTCCAAACAGAGCCTTATACTTTATGGGAACCAAACACAACATACTAATCTTCCATTTACCATAGTGAGCCGTTTGATTTATACTTGTCAGCTTAATCGGCATTGATTGACAGTACGTGAAACTTCAAATCCTCTAATGCCAAGAGGGTTTCCTGTTGCACCACGTGAGTCGCAATAATGAAAACAAGACACCCAAAGAGGTCTTCATGGAATCACACGGAGGCTTGGTAAGAGCAGGCGGAGAATGGCTAAAAGAAACCTCCAACTACTGCTCGGTAGTGGCAACATTAATCACGACGGTGGCCTTCGCCACAACAGCCACCATCCCCGGTGGCATGAAGGAAGGCGGCAGACCAGGCGGCATCCACCAGCTTTATTGTCTTCCGTAATTTCTTTCATCTCTGATTGCTCTCGCATTTTTCGGTCCTTCGATAGGTGCATTTCTGTCCATACTAACCTCTAAGATACCACCAAAAGGACTTTCGAAGAGACTTGCCAAAGAAAGCTCTTATGAGCTTCAACATCTCTCTTTATATCGTTAGCAACCATGCTGGTTTGTTTCATAATGAAGCTCACTTCGTTTCGGTGAAGGATGAATTTGAACATAGTGGATATCTGGTGATATATGCAATAGCATGTTTTCCCATTGCTTATTTTGCTATGATGCAGTTTCCCTTCTACTTTGCTCTTATACTCCAAACCTTCAAGCATGTTCCTCAACGTACTCCTTTTGGATGAGGGCTAGCTGATGTTTTCTTATCTTTGTTTACGTCCTTCTGGTTGGTTTGTTCTTCTTATTATTTTCTTGGGTGTTCAAGCAGATAAAAATTGAAAATAATCATTTTTCCTTGTATACATTGTAGTCAATGTTTGACAAATTTAAGTTTCGCATGGCTTAGCGCTTTTATTTAGAGTAAAACTAACCCATGAAAATAATCATTTTTACTTGCATATGTTGTAGTTAATTTTTGAACATTTTGGCACGACTTGGTGTTTTTATCACGATCCCAATGAAAATTCACTCTAATTGTACAGAACTAGAAGATCATTTGCCTCCTCTTAATATATATATATATATATATATATATTGTTGGAAGGTTGACTCTAGGGTATTCAAATATAGTAATATTACTAGTTGAAATTTCAGTTTTGAAACATGCAAAGTATACTAAAACAGTAACAAGTAAATGTGAAACAATTATATAGAAGTGTTACACGGAAAAGATAAAGTGTGACATGAAACTGTTACATGAGAAGTGTGACATGAAAGTGTTCTGCGTGAACAGTTTCTAATATCGCAAACTAGATACTAACCCGATTCTGAGCAGAAGCTGTGATAGAACTTTAGGTAGATTAAGGCTAGTGTTTGACACTATGTCCTTAAGATAGATTTCGCTCCCACTCTTGATGTTTATGGAATACCGAGCGTCTACCTCCCAAGATACAATGATCTTGGGTGTGCGTTGCCTGTGCTTAAAATATTTTGTGTAAATTTTAAAATATTTTATACTCGATACTAAAATATGACTTTTTCTATTTAGAAGAAAATTTAAAAAATTTGTAAATAAGTTAAAAAAAAACCAGTCTAAATTAAGTCTTAAAAAAAGTGTAAATGCGAGAAAGCAAATTAACTTTAGTAAAAAAAACAACGACTTGCTTAGTATATTAACTAGGTTCAAGCTAAGAAATGTTCTATATGATTGGAGAATTTGAATGAATGGAACCTTTTACTATACCGAGAGCATCGTGAAACATAGACGTTGAAATAAATTTAAGCGATAGCAACACAAGGTCTAGATCATCTTGATTCTTATTTTGAAATGTAAATATGAATATATAACAAAGAGAATAAACACGGCAGCTTTTTTGTTATTTTCTTCATTCACATTCTCTACAATATAATACTTTAGCTGATCGAGTTGATGAAATAAAGGTGTGCATTTTTATATTTGAACTTTATTCAAGTTACAATATATTATTTGCTGAAACAGGTATCGCTTTTCAGTTTGTTGTTGCATAGGTCTTTATATGGCTGGAAATCGAGCTGTGGTAATTGCTTATCGAAGTATTAATCAGTTTCCTTAATTTGCTGAGAAAAGAAAAATACTAATTTCCTGGTAGGTAACACTTCTTTTTAGAGTTTGAGAGACTTTAAGCTTGAGCAACTTTGCATACAAATTCATTGTAAATTTGTCAAAAAAAAAAAAAAAAAAAAAAAAAAAAACTGTTAAACATAACAGTCCACATATTTACTCTTTTTTTTCCCTTTACTTGTTTACTAATTGATATTTTCGATTATTATTATTATTATTAGTATTATTTTTATTGTTAAAGCAAAATTATGTTTTCATGTGTTTAACCATATTGTTCAGTTGTTGAAGGTAGGAAGAGAAGGAGTTAGTGGCTGGAATCCGAGGAGATAGTGGAACTATATCACAGGGATTGTGGATCAAGAGATAGTGAAACAAGGATTTGACCCATATAACCGCCATGGAAGGAAAATGGGAAAAAGTTGTACGTAAGTATAAGGAGTATCCATGGGCTCGGAATGAGAAGCTGACTAGATCAGGGGAGACAGCATTGCATGCATCAGCTGTAATGAGAAGAGGATACCGATTCAAAGACTAAGTTCGAACCCGGTTGATGCAGCTGAAACAGAAGCTGAAGATATCCCAGCCCTTTGATGGTAACAGACGATCGAGGAATACCCCACTCTATCTAGCTGCATAATGGGAATACTACCATGTGTAAGTGCATGTGCATGTCCAAACACCTCTCTTCAGGGGAGCTTCAACAACTACTAGGCCATCGCAACACTGCAGGGGAAACGCCTCACTTCCTGGCTGCTCTCCATGGTGAGACGTGCTTTCCATTACCTTGATGAGATGTACGGCCCTGAGATGCCCTATGAGTATGCTCGAAGGGCCGACGGTGAAACCATTCTTTATGTTGCCATCTCTGGAGAGTACTTTGGTTAGTACTACTACACTACTTTCTTAATTAATTAATGTTTGTTTGCATATTTTATATATATATATATATATATATATATATATATATATATATGTATATATATATCCTTGTTTTGTATTGGATAATCTTTGAAGTGTTTGGCTTTACAGTTCGCATGAATAGTATTTTATAAGTGATGGAGTTTGAAATAATAGGCGCGCGATTTCGGGGCCTTAAGCCCAAATGTCGAGATTAAAAAAGTAGGCCAGTACTAAGCGTTAGGCCCTTAATGGTATCCCCGAAATGCGAGGGCGGCTTGAGGTCCAACTTCGTCCCTTTAAAAGGCGAGTAGCCCAAAGAATGCAGTAATAGAGGAAAACACCCAATCTCTAATCTCGGGAAGAAGTATGATGTTTCACATTGTGCCATCAATTATCCACCTTATTAATCGGATTCTGATAAGGAAGAAAATCTCTCACTTGTTGGGAGGAATATCATTATAATTTTCTAACAAGGAAATACTACTCAACCATACATTGTCATCATCCGACTAGGAAAGTTATCATGATCATCCATTATAAATACGAGGCCACCCCATTGGGTGAAGATGCATAAACAAACGCCGCAAAACTCATTCCTAAGCGTTGATATTCTCTTCCACCCGAAAGAAGCGAAGCTTAGGCATGAAGAGGCAACGAGGCGAGCCAGCGATCCCTTTTTGTTTCTTGTTTTCATAGGAGCCCAGCGTCAGAGTCGACGAGCCGACCCGGCAATTCCAAGCACGCTCCGGCCTACTTACGATTGAAAAACATCTTGGTTTAAAGCCATCGTGGTTTAAGGGACATCCAGCGAAACTCGACCATATATGAAGGAAGCGGAGTAAAGGCGAAACTCGGTCTCTATGGGCTCACGGTGCGGCAGCCAGAATCCCAGTTTGCAGTAGGGTGTTTGCACTTCCCTCTTAGGCAAAGTTTAGAATGCCACCGGTGAAACGTTCGTGGAGCGAACCCATAAGATCACCTCAATACATTTAGAGCAGGATGGGTGCACGGATATCGAGGCCTGTACCCGGGGAGCCTAGCATTTCAGATTTTAAAGGCTTAACGACTCGAGAAGGCCTTAGAGCCTGAGCCTAGTAAGCGGGGTTGCGGGGCTTGCTTGACTCGGGAAGGCCTTAGCGCCCACAGGAGCCAATGACTCAGGGTTTTCGAGGCTTAACAACTCGGGAAGGTTGTAGGCGCCCGGAGACCCGGTGGCTTGGTTTGCGAGGCTTAGCGGCTCGGAGGCCTCGGTGCCCGGGGGCCATGGGTCGGGAGCCTAGTGGCTCGGATTCTGAGCAAGTTGCTCAAGGGAGGCTAGTAGCCCGCGGGCCATGTAGCTCGAGAGCCAGGTGGCTCAAATTATAGAGCACAGTTGCACCGAGGAAGGCAGTAGCCGCGAGCCGTATAGCTCGGGGAGCCCGGTGGCTAAGTTCGGAGAGGAGCAATAAGCCCGGGAGCCAAGCTGACTCGAGTTTTTAGAGCTTAATTTCTCAAAAAGGCAGAATAGCCTAGGAGCCAAGTAGCTCAGTTTAGAAGGCGCAACAACCTAGGAGCGAATAGCTCAGTTCAAAAGAGCATAAACAATTCGGGAGGCAGAATAGCCCAGGAGTGAATAGCTCAATTCAAAAGAGCATAAACGGCTTGGGAGGTAGAATAGCCGAGGAGCCAAGTAGCTCGGTTCAGAAGGCGCAACAGCCTAGGAGCGAATAGCTCAATTCAAAAGAGCATAAACAGCTCGAGAGGCTGATTCATGCCCCAATAGGGGTGTTGGAATCAACAAAATTTATAATCCTAATTCCTCATATTGCCGTAGCATAGCTACTGCAATATAGTGGTTATAGGGTCGAACACAGGGATGGGTTTTCTTCGTGTAAATGATGTGCAGTTAAGTTCAAAAGGGTGAATTCAATTTGGATTTGGGATTTTAGTAAAAACAGTGAGAGTTGGTGATTTATAGACTAAAAATAAAATGAAGTAAAATATGAAAAAGAACTCCTTGAAGCATCGGGCTAAGGCAAATGAAAGGTTCTCAGGTCCTTTTCCTTGCTGGGGAGGATGACCTATAGTAATTTCCCAATGGGATCTTCATTAGACTATCAAAATTGAACCCTAATAATTTTTCCTTTTGAAATATGGCATTTAATGAGCATAAATGCTCCCGGACAGTAAAAGCATATCCCCTAAATCTACCCTACAGTAACTAATAGAAGGCAACTAACCTCATGTCAGTAGATCTAGCAATAAGCATCCGCTAAACCCAAAAAGCTTGCCAAATATAGGTTAATCAAGGTATATTTAAGCGGTTTAACCTAGAGTGAGAGATAGAAGCATAAATGCTAGCATTAAAAACGTGAGAACCGTCAGTTTACCTCAGTTCTGAAGCCCAGTATCCCTTCTCTTCAAGGATGGAGGGGGTTTAGCCAACCATCCCTTGAGTTGTCATCTCGAGGGTGTTTGGCAGCGAGAAAAAATAAAGAAAACAAAGAAAATGAAAGAAAAAAGGAAGCGGCGGAAGCTTACCAAGTGCTCGTATTTCACTGACCAAAATTAGTCCCCATTTGCTAGGAATTTAGGCTTATATAGGTTCCAAGAAAAGGAAAATACAAAATGCCCTCGGTTCACGCAGCATGAGGGGCGAAATGGGAAGAAATAAAAGGGACCTGAAAGTCAAAATGTCAAAGGCATCATGAACAGTGCACATGAAAGGCAATTTTGCACCATGGTGCGAAATTCTCTGCTTCTCTTCTTTCTATGCTTATGCTCCTTCTTTCCTTCTGATTCTGATCTGCAATGTTGAGTTCGACTCGAATTCTTCGTGGTTGGATCAATTCAACAAATTTGGCATTAATAGCTTGAAAAACTACAAAATTAGCCACAAAATGCGATCAATAGAATAGCCGGGACCTTAATGTGCAAATCGGGTTAATTCGGTTGATTAGTACACAAAAAGTGCTCAAAACCTACAATAAATAGGGCTCAAAATAGCACTTTTGGGCACTAATCAGAGACAAGAAGACATAAATCACCAAAAGCTGATTCGAGCGCGGTCGAAGACACTTGGAAACCCGGAGGAAGGGTGGCTTCACGAACCGCAAAGAACGAGGCGGAGGATGTTTCTACAAAAAGCACGGGGAAGACGGCGGCCAGGGAATGGGTGCAAAAATCGAATGGCCATCATTATCACAAGACATCAGCGGCAACAAAGCCCTAATCGAGCCATCCCGACTATGCGTAAATACGCACCGTCCAAGCGATTGACCGCACTTGGCTTCGCTTACGTCAAGGGTTGGGGCGCCAATGATGGGGTCGAAACCACACGTGTGTGGGCTTAGGCGCCGACCAGCTAGGTTTGAGAGGGGATAAAGCATGCCCAATAAAAAGACATAAAGTGCTTTCGACCCACCACGCCCAGGCGAACCGCGAAGGCGAGGCGGGGACGGTTTACCGGAAATACGGCGGTGGCGTGAAACGGATGCACAAAACTCATTCTCTAAAGCGGTTGATCTTTCTCTTCCCACGAAAGAAGCGGCTTAGGTATCGGAGAAGACAACGGTCGATCCCGAGTCAATTCTTTATTTCTTGTTTCATAAGGAGCCGGCGTCGAGTGTGAGGGCGGAGCCAATTCCGGCAACGCTCGGCCCGGTTTCGGTTGAAAAACATCATCGGTAAACATCTCCATCTTGCTCCTATTGTCAACGAGAATGGCTACACTCCTCTCCATGTGTGGCGGTAAACCGACTTTATTCGAAGTAGTCTTCACCTCGTTATTCGATAGATTTGGCCCCACTCTTTGTAAGACTCCCTTGATTAAGACAATAACTTCATCATCATGCACCATGAAAAGCAACTCTTTGAATTTTCATTTATTTTTGTGTCGGAAGAATGCCATAATATTATTGTATCTCCTTGTTAGTGTTTTTTTGGAAATAATCTCTTTTTAGTGTTGAGATTTTATTAATTGTGCTTATATATATTTTTGCAAGGTTTACATGTGTCGAAGAAACTCACACTATTGAACCAGTAACTATGGCCCATTCCATAGCATCGAGGGAAGCATATGGAATATAAACTTGACGTGAGAGAGACCACGACACTCGAATCAAAGGTAATTAATTGTTCTACAAAAGCATGAAATTGAAAAAGCTTATGAGCAAATTTCACAATATATATAAATTTAAAATAAAAATCAAAAGTTATAACCATTAAAAATATATACTATTGATATTATAAAAATTCCATCAAATAGAAAATAACTTCTTATATAAATTAAAATGAGCTATACAAAATCTAATATCTTCTTAACTTATGCATTAATTTCTTTCTTTTTATTTTTTGGCCATAAACTCTATCAAAGAATTGGGTTTAAAATTTTTTTTTTTTTCAGTTCTCAAAAGTTATTCCAAACAAGGCTTGGATATTACTTTGTTCTGAATAGTTCTTCAATATTCATTATAAAAAGTGTTATGAAAACTTGAGATAACGTGCAACAGAATTGAAATATTTTAAAAATTATGACAAATTATGACAAGCACTAAAAGATTAAAAATACATTTTATGGGATATGTTTGGTTGTTAAAAAATTTAGAAATTACTAGGAAAGAAAATTGAGAGAAAGAAATAGAAAAGAAAAGAATTGAATAAAGCTAAGATAAAGATAAAATTGATGAATTATTTTTATTTATTACATTAAAACTAATCAATTTATTTATTTTAATGAACTAGTATAAAGATTAAATTAGTAAAACATTTATAAATTTCTACTAATTTTAATAATATTTGATATCCTTTGAAATTTTTGGTATGAAAACCAAACATGAAATTAAAAATAACTTTTTAAACATTTTTTTTCATACCTTTTGAGAATCAAATACAACCATAATGCTACTTAAGTATTGCTTTTTTTTTTTTTCCCTTTTTCTTAAACACCTAATTCTAGTTATAGTATAAAATTAATTATTATTTTTTTATTCCCTTAAGGTCTAGCTTATGTGGGATTGGGTTATGACAAATCCCATACTTGAATCTTTGTAAGAACCAAGTGTTGAAGCATGATATTCATATTAAACCCAAAATCCACATAAGCAGGCTTTTAGGAGAGTTGGTCATTTAACATGGTATCGAGGCTTGGTTTGGCGGGGAGGTCACGGGTTCGAACCTCTCCTTGCAATTTAATCCCGTGTTTATTTGAAAAGTGCTAATGGACTGACTCTCCACGTGCACGGGTATGGGGCGGAAGTATGCACGTGAGGGGAGGTGTTGAAGCATGATATTATTCATATTAAACCCAAATCACACAAGCTTGAGCTTTTTTAGGAGAGTTGGTCGTTGCAGATCTTCTGATGTAGTATGCAAAGTAAATAAAAGTAAAAATATATAAATTAAAACTATGCAAAGTGAGTAGAAGTCAAAAAAATATTATTTTATTAAAAAAGAAAAGAAAAACCAACAAGGTTTAGAAAAATTAAATCTGATTTTTTTTATTAAACATAAAAAATAATTTTTTTTAATATTTTTTCATTTTCTTTATATATTTTACCCATAAAAACCTAGGAGATACAAAAAATTATAGCTGCTGACATTTTAAATATACATATATAACTCTAAGAATTATAATCTTACAATATGAAAGTTACATTTATTTCATTTTTCAAAAGGAAACGTATCTTAATAATATGATAGGTGTACGGTTGATTGGTGTCTATAATGATGGATTATTTATGGGGAGTAACAATGTATTATTATTATTATTATTATTATCATTATTAATAATATTATTATGATATGCTTCTTTAAAATTATTTCACTATTTTTTCTTTTTATTATAAATATTGAACTATGATATTCACTTTCATTCATATTCTCTCGTTTGCTTCCTGAAAAATGAAAAATGAAAAGAAAATACTATGAAAATTAGTTTGTAACATCTTTCTTACTAGTCTCTTTAAAAAGGTTAAGTTTGGGAAAAGGAAAAAAACATAAAAATAGATTCTTTTTTTTTTTTTACGGTATATATATATATATATATATATATATATATATATATATATATATATATATATATATATATATATATGTCATCTAAAGTTAGAAAAATGAATTTTTACAGTATTTTTAACTTCCTAATATTTCAAATAGTAAAGATTAGCGAAAAGTTTTATCACATACAAAATGACTTTTGAATAAAGAAAATAAGCTTCTACAAAAAGTAATATTTTCTTGACTTTTATTTTAAGGTATATATATTTATCTTTTATAGCCATAAATTCTTTTAAAAATTCATTTTGAGCTTAAAATGGTATTTCACTTTCAAAAATTACTCAAACCAAGGTATCATATCCAATATTAAAATATTGTTGAAAGTTCTTGGTACTATATGAGTATGAATACTCATTTTAACCAAGTAAATATGTTTTAAAGTAATAAGAACTATGCGGATAATATCTATATACTTGGATACGATCCTTGTACAAGGCATGGATATTAATTTGTTACTTGAGGTGATGTGAAAAAATTTTAAAATTTAAAAAAAAAAAAACATGACAAACTTGTTACTATTTTATCCCTAAAGGATTAAAATACATTACAAAACTGAAAATAAAATAAAATAAAATAAAACCCATGAATTATTTTATTTGTACTTTAATATAATTTAATTTTCTTAACTCATGAATATAAAATTTAATGTTAAAAGTATATAAATTTTAACTAATTTTAATAATACTAAATTTTCTTTCAAAATTTTCATTGGACAATCAAATATGATAAAAAAAAATTCTTCATATTTTTTCAACCTTAATGTTATAGGTTCTATTTATTTTATTTATTTTATTTATTTATATTTTGTTCTATACTTAATTCTAGAAAACATTTAAAATTAAAAGTACTACTTGATAGTACAACTGTCTGATCTAAACATCTATTCTATGAGCAAATGAATTGGTTTCCAAGTAGGCAAAGGATCATGTAATGAGAAGGTGATGATCATCAAATTTATCTACTCGGCCCAGTAAGAGGTTCGTTGGTGTATTAGGTATGTCAGCATCCCACTTGCCATCCCAACTTACGTTTTATATATATATATATATATATATATATATATATATATATATATATATATATATATATATACCAAAGTTGTTAAAAGCAGGGCCAGAGCTGGCAGGTGTGACTTAGAATGCAGGGATCGGGTCCGGTCCAGCGGAAAACCCGATAAATTGCAAAACCCGGGATAATCCGCCCGCCCACCGATCGAACCGGCAACCCGGATGACCCGGTTCCTGGTTAGCCGGTTCTCACTTTTATTTTTAATTGATTTTTTTAATTAAAAAATAAAAATCAAAAACATGAAATTTGGAAAAGTTTTCATTTTTGCCTTTTTAGTTTTCCAGTTTCCCTCCTTTGCACTTAGCCCTTGCCCTTAGCTGGCTTGCGCCGATCACGCCACCGTCCACCATCGCCCGCCCGATCATGCCGTCCACCATCGGCGTCCCGATCACGCCATGTCCATTGCCGCTGACCAATCTCCTCCCATCGACGCCCGCGATTATCCTACATTCCCACCATTGCTCCTCTCCGCCTTGATTTTTTCTTCGGTAGGTTTTTGGTTTTTAATTTGCTGTGTGTTTATTTTTCTTCTTTCGAGGAATCGCAATCACTTGATGAGAAAAAAAAAACTGCAACAATATGATGGATGTGTCCATGATTCGTAGTATTTATTATTTAAGTCTTTGATGATACTTCTTCCCTATTTATCTTTTTCTTCCATAGAAAGTTCGAAATTTCGTTTCATTTAACTCTTTTTAGCGAGATATGATGAGTTCTCTTTTGGTCCGTGTTTCTGATTTAACCGTGATCGATAAACCTTACCAAACTCTGATATCTGCAAATCCTCTGTTTATGGCAGTTTCGAAATTGTTTTCTAAATGTTTAATTTTTAATTTTTTTTACTTGTCTTAAGAATATCAGTTTTTTCTTTTTGCTCGAAGATCAGATCATTGTAAAAGATACGACTTCGATTGAGTTGGCTCTGTGATTAAATGCCTCATTTGGGCAATATACGCTATTCAGATTGTTTCCTTGAGTGAAAATGAAAGAATGAGAGTCTCTTCCAAAAATGTAGTTTTTTTTTAAGGTTAGTGTTTTTTTTCTTTCTTTCTTAACTTTCTTGGGATCCAAACATGGACTCAAAAATGTTCTGCGATGATGAATTATGAAACAATTCACATGTCAGACTTTATTTGGTCCCTAATTTGGACATTATGGCTTTGTGTGTTGTTATAGAGATAGCGATATGATTCTCAACCAGAAGTCTGAGTGCGTAGCTTCTATACCAAACATTCGTGGCAAGAGTGATCGGCGTGGGGTCTCACTTCTACGAGACTTCGAGTCGAATAGAAAGACTACCTACACTTGCATGTGTATAAATTACGAGAAATCCTTTAAAGGTGGAGGGATCAATAGAATGAAATATCATTTGGCTTGCATTCCCGGGCAAATATCATCCTGTAGAAGTGTTCCAAATGAGGTGCGGATTGAAATTCGTGATTATCTTAAACAAGGAGAATTGAAAAGAAGGCCCATGGAGACACTTAATGATGCATTTGATGATGTTGAAGAGGGAGGAAGTGCGAATACAAGGCAGAGGCAATACGAGAGATGAAGAAGAGACATATAATTGCTTGGAGGAGTCAAAGGGAAGAGAACAAGATAAAGAAAAGAAAAGAGAAGGAGAGGAAAGAAAGAGAAAGAGAAACGATAGAAAGTACCACTTCCTCGACCATCCATCAAGAATACGCATTTTCTGATGAAGTCGCGAAACATAGAGCTAATATAGCTCTTCTTCAAATGGTTTTATGATGCATGCATTCCTTTTAATGCCATTAATTCTCCGTACTTTAAACCTGATGTAAAAGCAATTGCTGGTATTGGTGCTGATTTTGGAGGACCATCATATCATGATATGAGGGTCAATTTGTTAGAAGAATGAAAAAAAGAATTGGATTTTCTTATAAATAGTTATCGGAGTAATTAGAGGGATAATGGATGCACAATTATGGCGGATGCGTTTGGGCCCGATCAAAGACCGAGGACTTTGATTAATTTTCTTTAATGTATTATCTGGCCGGTTTGGTATTTGTAAAAATACATTGATGCCGATCTTTGTGTGAAAATTAAGCACTTTATTTCATATGTTCTGAAGTGGTTGGATCGGGTTGGAAGGCCATCTAATGTAGTGCCTGTAGTTCTTGACAATCACATTTGCTTATAAATTAATTTGGAAGTAAGCTACATGAGGAAGTATAGTAATATTTATTAGTCTCCTTGTGCGCTCATTGTTTGAATTTAATTTTGAAGGATATACGTAGCATGTCCACATAATGAGTTCACTTGCTTCTAGAGCTTCTCATGTAACCAAGTTTGTGTCACAGTCATGGTGTCATATTATCATGGTTGAGGAAGTCGATGGATGGAAGGAGATTGTGCGTCGGGTATAACTTCGTTTGCCACAACTTTTATCACCTACCAAAGTCTATGTGAACCGCAGAGGATATAATCTAACATCAGCTAGTGAGTACTTGAGTTTTTATGGAGCATAAATTATACGAAACTACACAAGGGAGACTTGTACTACAATTGTTTTAGATCATGAGTTTTGGGATGAGTGCTTGATGATAGTGAAGGGCATTCTTGGTGTGAAGTTCTTAGTATTGTAGACTCAGATGAAAAACCTTCTTTGGGTTCACGTTTATGAAGGTATTATTTATTTTATTATAAATAGTTAAATACTGATTAATTTTTTAGTTTGAGGTTAATTTGGTTATTAACTTGTGCTTAATGTTCATTATTGAATTTCTTATATTTTTATTATGTTTATATTTTACAAGGTATACTTAGGACAAGGTTGGCTATCTGAGACCTTCATGAATAAGAAGGATCTTTATCGACCATACATTAAAATTATTGATGATCGGGATAAGCATTGCGTCGCGATCTCAGGCGGTACACTTATTTTCTCAATCCCGGCATTTCTATATGCGGATAATTTTGTTGACACAGCGGAGCTACGACTAACTTTATTTGATTTGCTTGACCTGAGAAAGTATTTGTAGTGATAGCGTCAACTGATGAAAAGTTAGGATATATCGAGGCGCCGAGGAGTTTAAGCTCGACGTCGACGTGCTTGTCGCAAAAAACACTTCAACGCACGGTAATTTTATGCTTATATTACTAATTAATTTAGATTTGATTTTATATGACAATTGTAGCGTTTATGGAATTATTTTACATGTAGATGAATGGTGGAAATTATTTGCTTGCGATAACAGTATTTTACAAAGGCGTTATACGGCTTCTTAGCGAAAGCAGCTTCATCATCTAGATGTGAAAAGAAATTAGGTTGTTGTTCCCGCATTCACACAAAAGAGAAGGAATAAAATTTGGAGCACAAAAGACTAAATGAATCTTGTTTATGTCAATTATAACCCTGCTGACTCAAGTATAGGTAAATTAAAAACTATGCTTAAATGACACTTGTTGATTTCTTGTTTATAAATTTAAATATGTTTTATCTTTTATTTTTATTTTGAAGGACTCACTACCAAAACAAGAGTTATGATCCTGTGGATATTGATTGCATTGATACTATTGACTTTTGGATTATTGAAGAAGAAATTCCTGATTTTGGTGATGAAGAAATGAATAATATTATTAATTAGAATAATCCAGTTCCTATGCTTACTGAGACTTTCAATAATGTTGGCGCCCAAGGTAATTTTTCAAAATTTGTGTGTTATTTTATTTTGTTATATGTATTTATTTATTTTAAGTTAAATGAGTTATTTTTTAAAATTTATGACAACGATTTAGGAGTGGATATATTCGGAGCTAGTGATATTCGCCGGTGGATGTTGAGAGTGATCCGCTTTAGTGCTTCAAGATAGGAGATGTCGATGTCTAATTTAAAATATTTACTTGCTAAGCGTCCCAATTTATTATTATATGAAGTATGAACTTGATTTATGTATTGTATGTATCTCTTTAATATGTGTGGATGTATCTCTTTAATTTATTGTTCGATGAAAATTAAGTTTTATATATAAGAAAAAAATATATTTTTTATTTTTGTATATAAGCGGGTCTGTCGTCAGTTGAACCCAGTTTGATCGGTTGAACCTCGACCGCTTTGACCCTCACCCCTGCAGGGTCAATACCACAGGCGGGTCTGAAAACCTTGATATATACACACCTTCTTTACTTGTCACGTTTATTCTATATATAGTGCGATTGTTCGGATTGAAAAAGTTCTTCGAGAAGCTGCCAGCAAGGAAGGAAAAGAACATATGGTCATTAGAGATCATGAAACTGCTGCTACAATGCTCTTCTTCTGAACTGTGGGAGAGAGATCAAAGTATGTAAACCTCTCTTCCACTTTAATTCTCGTTCTCTTATTTAATTCCAACTCTTAATTTTAAGCATTCAATAATTAAGAAAATCTAAAAAAGTATGTTGACATGTATACATCTGGTTGGAAGAGAAAGAAAACATGACGTCATTGCTTAAAATCACTTTGCATATTATAGTACTCTGTTTCTGGTATGCCCATCTCACCCCTTTATTACTTGAGCCTGTCTCAAGGGCTATTCCTAAACAATAATTACGATCATCTAAAATGGATAAAACCAAATTATAAAATAAGACAAGAAAAATTCATGGAAAATTCAACGAAAATACAGGGAATTCATTTTCCCTTCTTTGGTTAACTATATGGAAATGTAAAAGAAAAATATAAGGAAAAAAAATCATTTTTATTCATAGTGTTTTTTTTTTAATTACTTTTAATCCACAGTTTCATCATTAGTTTTAAATTGGAATAAAAGTAGATCCTTTCAAAGTTCACCAATATTATACAAATAATTATATCTTTATATGAAATTAAAGGGTGCAAAATGTATTATATTAGGAACTTCAAATTTTAAAACTATAAGGAATAAAAATATAATCATATAAATTAAAAATTAATAAAAATATTATTCATACATTGATGGAAGTTGGAATATTATTAGGAACTGTGGGGGACAGATCAAAGTATGTAAACCTCTCTTCCTCTTTAATTCTTATTCTCTTATTAATTAAAAATTATAGCGCTTAAATCTGAGCAATTACTAAGAAAATCTAAAAAGTATGTTGAGATGTATTCCTTTATCATCTAAAGGTGAATCTTCCATCGTTTCTTCTCAAGCTTTAGTATATTATTTGCCATGGCCTAAGCTATTTATCTACAAGTTTGGATCGTCTTTCTCGCTCTCTCTACCGCATTTGCTTGGTGAGACCCAAACCTTTCAAGCATATTTTTAAAAGGTGAGCTTAAAGCGCGCCTAGGATCAAGGCATAACCACTCCATCATTATAATGCCTTGCCTTCAACTTTATGCGCCTTACTAAAGGCACATAACCCGACTTCTTTTTAAAACCCTTTGATTCTTAAAATTTTTAATTATATATTGAAATTTATATAATTGCACTACTTTTTCATTGAATTTTTACGTAAATATAAGGAATCCTTAATTTTTGTTAATATAATCATACTTTAAATAATATTTTATAAAATTGATGTACATCAAGGTCACATCTCACTTCAAAAGGCCTGCAGCATTTCACCTCAAAGGCTCAGGGGTCTTCTTGGTTTCCTTAGACCTTTTAAAACTATAACTAGGTTTGATTTTGTCAGGTGAAAATTACCTTTTGGGTGAATCTGGTTGATTGATATCCTCTAGATTATCCTAGAGAACAACCCAACAGTGTACCCGGTGGCCGAAGCTAAATTTATGAGATTAAGGGCATAGATTAACGAGGGTAATGGCGATAAGTGATTGACTCATTACTCCACCATTTTGGGGGGAGGGAAGGGTTCAGATCTTAGTGCTTGCAAGTGTGTGTACCCATTAATTTTATTAGTGGAATTTTTGGTGGCTAATAAGGCTGTGGTTTTTCCTTTCACATTAGGGGGTTTTCCACGTTAAAATTTGATGTCGCGAGTTTGAAGTATTATTATTGCCTAGAATTATTTTACGCTTACATTGTTGATAGGGTTGAATTCCTATTTGGTTGCATAAAAAGCGAAAATATTTTTATTTATTTTTTTCCCAACAAAATGGTAACACAGTACCGTAGGACGAAAGAACTAATCCCAAACTCTTAATTCTATAATTTACTAAGAACCATAGAGAAAAAAAAAAAAAAAGCAATTTTATAATGATCAGTTTTTTACTCTCTGTTGGGTTGAAAACAAATGTGACAGCAGGAAGGGAGACGCCAATACTTCTTGCAGCGAAGAATGGTATAACCGAGATGGTTATGGAGATCCTAGAACAATTCCCCACTGCCATTCTGGACAAGGACTCAGGCAACAAGAATATAGTGCATTTGGCTGTTGAAAATAGGCGAACCCAACTCTACATGGAATTAGTCCAGAAGATACATTTCTACAAAGTGCATTTCATGATGTTGACAATAATGGCAACAGTGTTTTGCATCTTGCTGCCACTTTAGGTGATTATGGCCTTTTCCAATTGCTACACTGCAAATGCAATGGGAGATCAAGTGGTTCAAGGTATACACCACACATACTTATTGCTTATATATATATATATGTTTTCTTCTCTTTTCTTTGTTTATTTCCTTTTGGAAAAAGCATTTAATACCTTTAGGCTATTTTGGTTCCTGGAAGATACTAAGGAAAATGCAAGGGAAAGAAAATGGGAAGAAAAATGTAGTAAACTATCCCCAAAGTCGAACCTGTGACCCCTCCTGTCCAGCTTTTTTAAACTTTGACGTTCTAACGGCTTAAACTATGCATATGGACAGAACCAAACACAACCTTAATGAAGTAGTTTAGGCTTTTTTTGTTTTTTGGTGATAGCGGCATTAATTACTCCTTACAGGACGTGAAGAATTCAGTGCCAAGAGATTTCTTTTTGAATCGCAACGATCAAAACATGACAGCCGAGGAAGTGTTTAAGAAGTCGCATGAAGAGTTAGTAAAACAAGGAGGGAAATGGCTAATCAGCACCTCGAATTCGTGCTCGGTAGTGGCGACAGTCGTGAGAACGGTGGCCTTTGCGACAACAGCCGCCATTCCCGGCGGGATGAAGGAAGGCAGCAGCTCCCCAAACCTCGAGCATGATCCGGGCTTCATTGTGTTTGCCATTTCATCCCTAATCGCTCTCTCATTTTCTGTCACCTCCGTCATTGGATTTCTAACCATTATCACCCCTAGACACGGCCTAAAGGATTTCGAAAAAAAGCTTCCATAAAAGCTCTTGTATGCTCTAACATATCTATTTATATCGTTAGCGGCCATGTTGGTTTGTTTCTGTGCTGGACACTTCTATCTGATGAGGGATGAATTGCGCCATAATGCGTTTCTGGTTTTACATGGGTAGTATGCCTGCCAGTTGTGTATTTTGCGATGAAGCAGTTTCCCTTTTACTTTGATCTTGTACATGATATGTTTTCGAAGTTGCCTGGACATTTGCCTAGCTAGCAAGATGATCATGCTTAAGGGCTCTCCCCATGTATTAATTCCTCCTTTTTAATTCTCTTTCATAATTCATATTTCCGTTGGTTAATTACTTGGTGTTTTCTATTATTTCTTCTGTATAAATAAGCAAATGAAATTAAGAGGATTAATTATATAAATTGTGTCTCAACTTTTTGATTTTTTTTATATTTTAGAGTATGAACTATTAATTTTTGTTTAAATAAATGTCTGAACTCTTAATTTTTGTTCAATAAAGTTATCTATTACAAACTCACATGAACATTTCCTACGCCATTAGTTAGTTAGTCAATTTATACATAATCCCAATGAAGATTATATGGATGCTGTGGTTTGGAATAAATCCGCTACTTGAAGGCTTCTGAGAGGACTTATATTGCATGTACAAGAACAGCCATATAATTGTTCAGGGTTACACATATGCTAATTGGATAGGAAGTGTGAATGATAGAAAATCCAGGCCCAATTTAATCAATGCCTGATCGAACATATGGTTTTCATAATTGTTTGCGAGGCTGTGGGAGACGAGGCAAAGTATGTAAACCTCTCTCCCTCTTTTAATTCTTATTCTCTTATTTATTCTAACTCTTAATTCTAAGCATTCAATAATTAAGAAAATCCCTAAAAAAGTATGTTGACATGTATTCCTTTATCATCAATTGGTTGGAAGAGAGAAAGAAAACATGAGCGTCATTGCTTTCCATGAAGGCAAAAGATCAAAAAGATTGCTGCGAAATCAAGGTATGTAGAGGGTCGTATTGTATCTTATTCTGGCGGTATTTTTCTTCTTTTTGTTTTTACATCTTTTCATAAATCCCGATGTTGTTTTTTTCTCCTATGTCCATCTCACCTCTTTACTACTTGAAGGACTATTTCTAAACTATAATTACGACTCATCTTAAATGGATAAGACCAAATTATAAAATAAGACAAGAAAAATTCATGGAAAATTCATCGAAGATGATAGGGTTTGAAAAATAAGGCTATAAACCCACACCGGAGCCCAAAGAGGCCCATTGTGAAACACTAAGGCCCACTGGTTGAATTCAAGGAGAGGTTTGCCCAATGAGGCCTCGGGCCTTTCTAAAGCCAACATTCCGGCCTTTTTGGGCGGCCCGGAAAGAGAGGTCCAACTTGGATTGAATTTCTAGGAATATTGAATATGGTAAGTCTCGCAGAGAGATGGGAAACAGAATAAACTCCAATAATATATTATTACGAAAATCCCACCAAATCATCAATAAGGAAGGAGAACTATCCCAGGAAGTAAACTACTCTTTCTATATCCTGTACGAATCGGATATGGACTATAATAAAAATATACATCGATGGGAAGGACTCCTAATTACCATCCAACTGGTTGAACATCTACTATAAATACAAGGCAACCCCATCGGTGAAAGGTATGCAACAAAAAAAACACACCCACTGATACGCATCCTCATACACGACACATTCGCCCTCTAGCGGTCTCTGCTGCTCGAAAGCCGGCTTAGGCATCGGACGACGAGGGCAAAGCCCTCGCCGACCCCCCTTCTTCCTTGTTTTTGTAGAGGAGTGCCACATTCAGAGCCCGCAGACCAACATTGCGTGATCCTACCGACCAGAAATCCAGAGCACATCCCAGCCCGCTAACCGTCGGGTCAGGCGGCGACCCCATGCTCCGGCCAGGTTCACGGTTGAAAAGGCATCATCGGTTGAGCGCGCGTGCGTAGGGTGGCCAGGTTCCTTTATAAATATAAGCGATTTCTTAGTTGCGTGGTATCAACACGGAACCACGGTAGAACAACGCTAATCCTCGAAAGGATGCGAGGACCCGGTAGGGCAATGCGAGCGGTAGGCCTCGGCATGTTAAGAAACGTGCGGGCGACCGCAGAGCGAAGTGGGAGGCTGCCGCCTCACGATCGATCGGCGAGGAAGAGTTAGAACAACTCACTAGGCAGATCAGGCGCCCACGGGGAACCGCGACGAGCTTCCGGGGAAAGTTACAACTTTCCACCTCACGAGGCAACCTGAAATCGACATTCCCAGAGATGTTGAAGAAGAAAGCGAGAATCTAGCAGAACCGGAGCGAGGACCACGATTGGCTCCCGAAGAGGAAGAAGCGATGGAACAACCGCGAGAGGCATCGGGACGGAGAACTACGCCATCCTCGACCCGGGAGGCGACCAGGAACTATCATGGGAGCGAGAGGTTCAAGAGCTCGAGCAAGAGCTATTTGCGTGAAGGAGGTAGTAAGAGGGCCCGCTCCGTCTGTGGATACCTTAGTGCGACAAAGCTGAGATACTTCCCTTCCGCAGTAGAAGTGCTTCACTTTCCTCTTCCAGCGAAATTTAGGATGCCACAAGTGGAGGCGTTCGACGGTGTCAAGGATCCAGTCGATCACCTCAACACTTACAAAAACCAAATGGAGCTGCATGGGTATCAGGACCCTGTGCGATGTAGAGCTTTCGCCACCACGCTAAAAGGCCTAGCCTTGGCCTGGTTTAACAGGCTTCCACCTACATCAATCCCCTCGTTCAGAGAGTTATCCATTGCGTTTGTCTCCCACTTCATCGGAGCCAGAACATACAGAAAGCCGAGTTACCACTTATTGACCGTCAAGCAGGGCTCGTAGGAAAGCTTGAAATCCTACGTGCAAAGGTTTAGCAATAGAGTCTCTAAAAAAAGGTGGAACTATACCCAGATGAAAAGTTAACGATCAGCGCATTCGTTCTTTGGCTTAGGAGTCGCGGTCCGAAAGATATGATGTTTTCCATCTCCAAAACCCCGTGCTATGGCTTGAGGTGCTCTAAAAGCGTAAAAGTATATTAACGGTGAAGAAGCCCTTATATCCAAAAAAGAGAGCTCCTCCTCTCATAAAGAAAAAAGCGAGACGGACAAACGACGAGGACGAAGCCCCAAAAGACAAAGCGACCGGGAAGCGTCTCCAAAGAAGAATGGAGAACGGTCCCCAAAAAGGCGTGGGAACCTCGTGAGAACGCCCGTCCATCGTAACTGAGACGACGACGCGAGCCCGCCCTAAATAGCCACCCTCACAAATTTCGTGATTACGCAAAGACTCTTTCGACTTCAGATTTCTTTGAGGGATGCTAACACTCCCTCATGACGCACCCACTAGTAGCGTTCGTGCAGCCAACAAAACACCATCTGGGTCCTAATCGGGACAATGGGAGTTCAAATTGACATCATCTTCGCTGGCCACCTTCGACAAATGGGCATCAAGGAGAAATGGAACCACAATGCTCACCACGGGGTTCTCTCGGGAAAAGGTACTACCTCTAGGCTCAATACAACTGGTACTCACCTTGGGAGATCCCCTATGCCAGGCAATGACCACAGCAAGATTCCTCGTCGTAGACGCCCCGTCTGCTTACAACATGTTGCTAAGCAGACCCTCTCTCAATGCAATGAAAGCCATCCCCTCAGCATACCACATGATGATCAAGTTCCCTACTATAAACGGAGTGGGAATGGTTCGAGGAGACCAACGGGTGGCCAGGGAATGCTACTCAGCATCCATGAAACAAAAAACAGTTGACAACATATACCTGGACGAGCTCGACATGCGTGACGAGGTGCTCTCCCGATCCGAGCCATCAGAAGAATTGGAACCCGTATTATTGGACGACGACCCGGAACATCTCGCCTATATCGGATCCAAGCTAGCGAAAGACCTCAAAAACCTCCTTATCCATTTTTTAAAACAAAACAAAGACGTCTTCGCATGGAAGAAGGCGGATATGGGAGGAATTGATCCTACAGTAATCACTCACAGGCTGAACGTCAACCCATCCTTCAAACCAATCAAACAAAGGAGAAGCTTCGCTACGTAAAGCATACAAAAAGCCATAAACGAGGGAAGTCAACAAACTCTCCGCGTGAGCGATCAAGGAGGTAGAATATCCCGAACGGGCCGCCAACGTAGCGTTTCGCCAAAAGCCAACGGCAAGTGGCGACTCTGCATCGACTTCACCGACATCAACAAAGCATGCCCAAAAGACAGTTTCTCGCTTCCACGAATCGACCTCATCGTAGATGCCACTGCTGGTCATGAGCTTCTCAGCTTTATGGATGCCTTCTCCGGCTACAACTAGATTAGTATGCACCCAAGCGACCAAGAAAAGACCTCGCTCACATCGTGGAACCCATGTTATCGTGTGATGTTGTTCGGGCTCAAAAACGCAAGGGCTACGTATCAGAGGTTGGTGAATCGGATGTTCAGAACCGCTTAGCACAAATATGGAAGTATACATGGCGACATGGTCGGTAAATCCACCATACCAGCCCATACCATCTATCCAAGCGCTTCGTATCTTGAGAAACTACAACACATGAAATCGATCCACGGCGCGCCGGCGATCACCGGGAAATTCCTGGGTTTCATAGTTAACCACCGAGGAATTGAAGCAAATCCAGACAAGATAAAGGCTGTGCTCGACATGCCTTCGCCATCAAGTATAAAGGAAGTTCAGCGCCTGACGGGAAGGATTGCTACCCTAAGCCGGTTCGTATCCAAGGCAAGTGACAAATGCCAACCTTTCTTCCAAGTCCTGAAGAAGGCCTTCAATGGATATTATGCGAAGAAGCATTTTCACTTTAAAAACATATTTGAGCCTCCTCCCATTCCTCCGTAAGTCCTTCATTAAGTGGAGCTCTGATTTATACTTAGTCAGACAAACTTCGACTCAAAGATACCCTCGGGCCGTGAGACAAAGAACAAGTTCAAGATCCAGCTTTATTATTGTAGCCTGGTTTGAGAGGAGCAAGAGGGAGAGATAATTAAAGATGGAGAAATTCACTTCGCCTTGGTAAATCGCAGAGTCTCAAAACTTCGCCCTTACTTCCGTGTCACCATAAGTCCCGACGGAATACCCGATGAAGCAGGTGTTACATAAACCAGAAGTCTCCGGAAGGTTGATGAAATGGGCCATAGAGCTGAGCGAGTTCGACATCAGATACAAGCCAAAAACTGCAATAAAAGGGCAAGTCTTAGCCGACTTCGCTTATGAATTCACTCGCCAGAGCCTACCGAGAACGCTCAAACAATGAATGACTCCTCCCCATCCGAAACTCAGATGGAGCTCAAATGCGCAAGGAGCGGAGTGTGTCTAATCCTAATTCTCTCCATAAGGAATAGATATCGGTGCACGCACTTATTCGACATTCCAAGCCTTCAACAACGAGGCCGAGTATGAGGCTGTCATAGCAGGTCTCAACCTCTCTCATTCACTGGAAGTTGACCACCTAGAGGTCTGCAGCGACTCCCAGTTGGTGGTAAGATAAATAGAAGATACCTACGAGGCCAAAAGCGGGAGGATGATCCTATATCTCCAAAAGGTACGAGATTTATTGAAAAAATTCGTGTTGGTTCAGGTCAGACATGTTCCCAGAGCAGAGAACTCCCGAGCCGACGCCTTGGCAAAGTTAGCAACCGCCTTACAGGAAGACCTTATCAGTCAACACCGCCGAGTACTCGGCAGAGCTCCTCTATCGATCTCTCGCGACGCGGAGGTTGCCCGTGTCGTTCCGAGTAGAATTGGATGGACCCCATTTGGAACTATATAATGTGCAAATACCCACCCGACGAATCTCAAAGAAGGAACTAAAATAAGGACGAGGTCCGCCAGGTTCACTAATCATAAAGGAAGTCTGTACAAGCGAGGTTTCTTCACACCAATCCTCAAATGCATCGCGGGAAAGAACATTGAATATGTGCTAAGAGAAGTACACGAGGGTATATGCGGAATCACATCTGAAAGCTCGAGACCGCGCGTGAGCGTCCCAGACAAGGGTACTACCGGCATACAATACTCAAAGACGAACCGACGAAGCCAAGAAACGCAAGATCTACTCGTGAGCACGCCAAGATCTCTTTACGCCTTCCATCGAGCCCCGACGTCAATCACAAGCCCCGCCCTTCCAACAATGGGGTTCACATATCGGGACCTTGCCCTCGGGAAGGGCCAATGGTGTCTTATCATCGTCAGCGGGCTCACACTAAATGGGCTGAGGTCGAGCCTCTAGCCATAATCACAGAGCAAAAGATACACAATTTTGTGTGGCGGGCTATTATATGCAGGTTTGGTATCCCAAGAGCCCTGGTATCAGACAATGGGAAACAATTTGACAATGCCAAATTCAGAGACTTCAGATCGAGCCCTAATTGTAATTACTACTCTGGCCCCCAAAGATCCGTTAGCCTAACGGCTGTGCCGGAAGTCAACACCGGAACCTTAAGGCCGCCTCAAGACCAAATTAGAAGATCTCAAAGGAAAGTGGGTAGAATACCTCCCCGAGGTGCTAGTGGGCTATTGTGACAACACGTAAGTCAACCCACCCGAGAAACCTCCCACTCGCCTAGCCTTCGCACGGCAAAGAAATTGTCGAGATCTGACTAAAGTCCCTAAGGATCGAGTTACAAAGGAAGTGGGAACACAAATGACGGAGGGGCTCTCCGTCTAAATTGATCTCTTAGATGAAAACGATGGTTCTAAGGCGTGCGTAAGACTATCAAAAAGGAAGACAAAGAAGGTACTACAACCAAAAGGTCAAAACCCGTGAGCTACACGCCGGTGTGATTTGGTCTTAAAGCTACCGCCAAGAAGGAAGAATCTGGAAGACATTGAAATCGGGCCCCAACTGGAAGGCTGGGCCCCCTACATCATATCTCGAAGTCGCCGTATCAAGCGCTTATGAGCTCCAAACAAGAGGGAAAATTTTATTACAAGATGCCGAATATTAACATCTTAAACGCTTAATAAGAGCTCGCTTTAATCTTAAATGGAGATTAATCAATTTTCAGTTAATGATTCGACCATTTGATCGAATATTCTCGCTAAGACGCCACACCCAACTCGCATATATAATGCTCGTGAAAATTATTTACACTAGAAGGAGAAAGCTCAGAGACATAAAAGAAAAGTCTCTTATTATTCCAATCGACATATTCATTACACCGCGAGCTTTCATCGACACATCTTGGAAGTATCTGGCACAAGCGCTTCTCAAAAAAAAAAAAAACCCTTCAAAGAAAGGAAAACGAGATGGAAATAAATGAAAGAAGATTAGAAAGGTGGGAAAAGAGGAGTAGTGAAGAAAAGGGATGGAAAGAGTTTAAAGAAAGAGGAGAAACATATGTAGCTGAGGAAAACAAAAAAAAAAGGGTGGAAGGAGTTTAGCGAAGAAACAAAAAAAGGGGAGAATGAGATGTGGAAAAAGATGAAAAGAAGGAGAAGGAGAAAGGAGGAAGGAAGAGAAAGAAGAATTGTAAATGGGAGAAGGCGACGCAAGAAATGATCGCCCTCTCCGGCGGCATTCCCAAGACCCGGAGCTGTGGAACAACACGACCCCCATGGGCGTGGTGACTAGGAAAACACAACTCCCACAAGCATAAATCCAACATAACTGCACTAGAATCTTCAAGTGGATCCTCAAAGAAAGCACTGCATTCCTCGATTAATTTTTTATCTCGCACGTGCATCTCGCTATACGCACAAGAAGAATCTAAGTATAGACTCCATAGCAATGAAGCCGCCATTTATAAGAAGGCTAAAGACTCAAAAAGTCACCTGAACGTTCCAAATTCTCCATCAATCAGCATTAAAGACGTTCGCACCTTTCCAAAAAAATCATAAGTCGAATGGTCGCGACGTTAAAGCACCAAATTAAACAGTCGCGGCAAACACGAGCCCAAAGACTTCACATTGACGAAGTTCATCTACTTACTGTGTCACGCTACCGAGGAGTCGATTAGTCAGCTACACGCTCACTCTGGCCATCGCCACCGCCACGTAAAATACCCGAGCCCGCCACCACATCGACGAAGTTCATCTACCTGGCACAGTCATGCTACCCAGGAGTCGACAGCTTCGCTTACATCGCCACTCGCCACGCGTTCGCCCAACAACCACATCGACGAGTTCATTCACTCCGCACGTGTCACGCTACTCCGAGGAGTCGACGCTCAGCTACATCGCCACTCGGCTACATCCCCACTCAGCCACACGCCTGAGCCCAAAGAAATTTCACGTTGACGAGTTCATCTACTCGCGACAAAAGTCACGCCAGCCCGAGGAGTCATATCAGTCGCTACATCGCCACTTGGCTTACATCGCCACCTTCCGGGCCACGCGTCTCGGAGCTCCAACAAATTACATTGATGAGTTCATCTATCACAGACAGTCACGCTTACCCGAGGAGTCGATTAGCTCGGAAGCATCGCCACTACACACCGCCACTGCCAGCACCGCCACTGCTACATCGCCACTGGGCTACATCGCCACTCACACAAAGACTCCAGAGCCCGCCACCACATTGACGAGCTCAACCAGTCTACATAGGTCATGCAGCCTAAGGAGTCAACTCAGCTCAAGCAACTCAACCGACGGAGCCCACCAACTCACATTGACGAGCTCAACAATCAAGACAGCTATGCAATTTAGATTCAAATCACTATGGCGACTTAGCCATCAGAGACTAAGTACCACTGACGAAGCTCAACTGGCCTACATAGCCATAAAATGCAAGGAGTCAATTCAAACCCAGGCAACTCACCGACGGAGCCCAGCAACCACACATTGACGAAAGGTCAACAAATCCGAACAGAGGGCCACGCAAATGCCTGTGTGATTCAAATCAGCCTGGGCGACTTAGCCAATAGAGCTCAAGAAATTACATCGACGAGTTCATCCACTCGTTAAGCCACTCCCCGCTCTAAGGAGTCAACCCAACTCAGTAATCCTGGCCGGGACGGAGCTCCAATTAACTCACATTGACGAAGGCTCAACACTAAATAAGAGCCACGCAAAATGCCTCTAAGGAATCAATTCACCAGCGAAGTCATCCGACCTGAGCTCCGAAAGAGCTCACTTACGAGCTCACCCACAAGACAGCCGCATAGCCTATGAAGATGCGATCAACATGACCGGTCACAGCCTCAACAACACAATTTGAAAGGCCTAACCCACACCTCAGCCATGTAGCCTAAGGGACGCCTAACTCAAAGTTATTCAACCTCATGACCTAAGAGCCCAGGAGCCTCGCTGACTAAACAGGAGCTCAATATCTCAACTCAGGCGCTTAATCCAGATCATGCATACAAGAAGTAAAGTCAAATCAAACAGAACAGCGCGAAGAGCACAAATAGAGGCGAAAGAAGTAAGATGAAATAATGAATATTCATTGAAGAAAAGGTTACGAATGCCCTAGTCCCGCCCAACAAAAAAAAAGAGAAAAGTAAAAGTCAACGGTCGTGCAAAGGGCGACGAGCACAAGAGGATCGACATCGTAAGGAGGAGCAGACTATGAAGAGGGGCGCTGACCTTAGCTGGGTGCTCTGCTCTCCAAAGATAATCCGCAGAAGGACCCTTCCTCCCTCCCTCGTCATCGGGAAGGCCTAAGCAAACTGTGCCCGATAGGCATGGACAAATTTTCTTCCGGAAAGGCAAGCCACCCGTGAACTATCGATTAGATGCCTCGCCGCCTTTCCAATAACTGGTCTCCGCTGAGCCACCACAAAGATATTTGCGGATGAAGATCCCCACGCAGCCCGTAACACTCATCATTCAGGCGTTCCACCTAGCTGACTGCCTCATTAGCCTAGCGACGAGCCCTCGCTTCAATAGCTGCCTTATCACTAAGATCGCTTCATCGACGCAGCTCTTCCCTGACTCGGCCTCGCCTCGGGACGTGAATGAGCCTGTCTCTAACCATCTAAAGTTCATACTAGGGGCGACCGCGTGCCCACATCCCTAGCTCTATCAAGTCGTTCACGCAGCTCTCAAATCACCTTATCCTCCCGGGCTCTCCGGCCGCCTCAAGCTATTCCTCGGCCTCGCTTCCCTACCCGACCCGGTGCGCACGAGTCGGGGTCGTGCTGTTTTAGATCAGACTTGAGCTCATGGCTTCCTCGGTCATACGCCAGACCCGACCGCTAGCCCACCGTCAGACGCGTGAGGAAGCCACCCTTGCCTTATAAGCCCGGCCGCTTTAGCATGACATTCGTTTATTTTGGCTTTTCTTCGGCTAAACTCTAAATGAGTAGCCACCGTGACATCCAAAGATAGAATCAACATCCAATCCAGCTTTGAAACTCATCTCAAAGTGGAGTCAATGACAAAGGTACGGGAACTTACGGAGGCGACCCTCGGAGAGAGCAGGCTGCCTCATCAACCGTGGCAAACAAGAACCGACTTTAAGGCGAAGGTCGAGTCCCTGAGAACGACGAACCGCTTCCGCCGTGGTTCGCATCAGGAAGTAAAGAGTCCTCGGCCACCGCCAATTGTGGATTCCGCCGCTCGGCCATTTTCCGCTTCTTCTCGAGAAGGCTAATTTGGAACCTTCGGTTTGGCGGTTCCATGCTGATGGCGCGACCATCAATCCACGCCGGACGGCCCCACCCGAGGTTCCTCCGCCTCCGCAGACGTAATCTGCAGTGGGACCGCGAACTCAAGACTATAGGATCCTTAACCAGAGGTGACTGCACCCGTTCCGTTTTCTGAACACGAGTAGACGGGGAAGATGAAGATGCCCCCAACTTTGGAACTTTGACCGAGCTCTACCGATCTTCTCCACCTGAATCCGAGGTTTTTCCTTCCCCGCCTGGGCTTCCGAGACACCATCTCCAGCTAGGCCAATAGTTCCCCCCTAGTGGGTTTGGCAGTGGAGGGCCCAACGGGAGGAACTTTCATGGTAGAAGGAGGTGAAGGCCTCAGAACAGCAGAACGAGTGGACCTCGAACTCGAAGGACCAGGAACATCCGACTTGATCAGCTCGACATAAGGACGAGGAGGATCACCAACGCTACCGCTACAAGATCAGTTTTCGCCATTAAGATCAATGCGAGCACTTGAAAAGTAATATGTAGACGCGCGCAGTCGTGGAATACCCAATAACCACACACAAATTATGACCAAAAACAGAGCAAACACTCACGAAGATTCTCAAGGGTACTCCAAGCCACCGGAACGCCCAGAGTGTCGTCCTTGTCGAGTGGATCATACTCCCAACTATGGCCGCTAACGAAGAAGTAGCGTCCCTTCCACATCCCCGTAAGAGTGAGGGCCTAAACCACTGCAGGAGCGCCTGAACGCCTAGAAAGAAAGAAAGCCCTCGCATGTCTCCTTCGGCTGTGCAAGAAGCAAGGCTATGCTGGGACACCGAGCCCCCTGTCCGTAAAGAAAACCAGCAGACTAACAAAAATACCCCAACCATTGGGCGCGAGTTGAGCGGGACACACATTGAAGTGCTGCAAAACCCCTTTTATGAAGGGATGCAGAGGGAAACGAAGACTGTTATCAAAGGCCACTTCGAAAAAACACACCATCTTAGGCACATAGACCACATAGAGGGTCAAAACGTCAGGGGACCACACCCGAACGCCAAAGGGAGGCTGATAACGTCTGACTAAGGTGACCCCATATAAAGGACCGACCTTGCTAGGTCCCACAGCTAGCTTACGATGAATCCAAGACCTCAAATATCTCGACCCCCAGTATTTAATCAGGTTCAATTTTCCTTCCCTAGTCTGGGAAGCAGGCACTCGGGAGCTTCTGGAGTTCAACTCCGACCAAACAACGGAGACACCGCGAAGGTCTGGCCCGTAACCATCAATAGTCAAGAATCACCATCGATGCCAGAAGAAGAACGACTTCTAATTCCATGGATGAAAATAAATAATAAAAACAAAGACGCAGTGGACCCAGAAAGACAACTGAGAAAGACTCTACACAAAAAGGCTCAGACAGAAGACTAAGAGAGAAGGAAGTCCGAACACACTAAAGGCAAAGGAAAGGTCCCAGAACAGCGGCACACAAGACAGAGGATGTTCGCGAAAGAAACAAAAGGAAACTGAATGGAATAGAAGAAATGAGCCCGAAAACCGAAGAGTCATCATTATCGCAAGACAAATGACGACCACCAAGCCCTAACTAATCCAACAAGAATGCACGTGAAATTGCACCTAAGCGAGACATCGCATGCCTCTTGCCCACGCACGCCGGTGCATACAAGGGTCGGGGGCAACCGATGGTTTGAAAATAAGGCTCGCAAGCTCTCCACACACCAGCCTAAGAAAGAGGCCAGCCCACTACACGAAGGCCCACTTTAGTCAATTCCAAAGGAGAGGTTTGCCCATCGAGGCACTTCTAGGGCCTTTCTCAAGCCAACATTCCACTCCTTTTGGGGCCACTTCGTAAGAGAGGTCCAACCCGGGCCCAAAGGCCAATTATGGTAAGTCTCCCGCAGAGACGGGAAACGTATCAAACTCCAATAATATATTATTCAGAAAATCCCACCAAATCTCATCAATAAGGAAGAAGACTATCCTAAGTAAACTACTCTTTCTATATCCTCGTACTCAAATCCCGATATACGACTATAATAAGAAATATCCCATCCAATGGGGAAAGGACTCAATTACCATCCAACCGGTTGAACATCTACTATAAATACAAGGCCACCCCATCGGCAGAAAGGTATGCAAAAAAACACACACACCGATACGCATCCTCATGGCCACCCACACATTCCGCCCTCTGCGCCTCTCTTTTTCTCTCGGTAAAGAAACCGACGGCATCAAGGCGGCCACAGCCCTCGCCGACCCCCCTTCTTCCTTGTTTTTGCAGAGGAGTGCCACATTCAGAGCCCGCAGACCAACATTGCAGCGATCCTACCTCAGCCTAGACGATCCAAGAGCCTCGTATCCTGCCGCTTAGCAACCGGTCCAAACCCAACGACCTCCCCACACACGCTCCAAACTTCGCTTGTTGAAAAAGGCATCATCAGAAGATGTAAGGAATTCATTTTCCCTTCTTTGGTTAACTATATGGAAAAGTAAAAGAAAAATAGAAGGAAAAAAAATCATTTTCATTCATAGTGTTTTTTTAATTGCTTTTAATCCACATCTTCATCATTAGTTTTAACTTGGAATAAACAAATGAATCCTTCTATCAATATTATACAAATAATCTGGACTATATGAAATTAAGGTCATAGAATGTATTAGATTAGGAAACTTAATTTTTTTTTTTAAACTTTAAGGAGTATAAATATAATCACATAAATTAAAAAATTAATAAAAATATTATTTATACATCGATGGAAGTCGAAAATTTTAATTTTATTTTTTATTACCTCATAATATCAAGTAAAAATAACTAAATTTATTTTTATAATATATTTATGGGGAACTGTTTATAGGTGGGAATAAGGAGGCCAAATTTATGAAAATAGAAACTAACTTTATCAAACAAGCTACACATGAAATGGAAATGAAATGAAGATACCTAAATTATTAAAATATATGGTGGAACAGATATCACATTTAAACCCAAAGATACCTCTAATGTTGGACTTTTATGTGGGACCCACATGCTCCTTTATCCTCTCTCTCATCAAAGATCAAACATTACCTTAGGTTCTAAATTGAGTTTTATTTCTAGTTATTGATTTTTTTTAAAGAAATTTCAAGTGATTAATTTAGTTTATAAGACATGATTAATTGTAGATGAAATAGTAATTAATATTTATTACATTAATAAATATTTAGACATGATATTTATATTAACATCAAATTTATTAAAATACTATTTATTTTATTTCATCTATTAGTATAAAATAGTAAAAGAATTCATTTATGATAAAATAAAAATACTTGCATTAAGATTTTAGTTGTAATAAAATTAATAAATTTTATTTATTATAATAAAGCCTAAAATATCTCATATTCTTCATTATTCCTTACATTCAAATTTTAAACAAAAATTAGTATGATAAAGGATGTTTTTAAAAAAAAATCAAGTAAAGATGAAGTCAAATGATAGTTTAATAACTATTGAGAGTCACACTATTTAAATAATTATAATATTCTTTTCTTGAATTATTTAAGATACTAAACTGTCTTTTACATAAATATGGAGAGAAAGATAAAAAAGAGGATTTTGATGTATAGCTTTTTCCTATCATAAGGTGTTTAGCTCTAACAAGCTATCAATAGCTTATTAGGAGTCTGTACCAAGCACCCATTGGGGTGAATAAGCTATTAACTTCCTCAATTAGCTCAACCAAGCGGGACTAGAAACAAATAAAATGAATTTGAATAAACATATAAAATTAATTTATTAAAATTATTTTGGAGCATTAATGATTTTGGATAGAAAATTATTTTTATTCATTTCTTAGCATTTTCCGAGAATCAAACATAGCCATTATATATATCACATGCAACCATAAAGAAAAGAAATAATCAAAATTAGAATGGTCAAATATTTACTCAGTACTGTTGGGTTAAAAACAAATGTGACAGCAGGAAGGGAGACACCAATACTTCTTGCAGCAAAGAACGGGATAAAGGAAATGGTTATGCAGATCCTGGATGTATTCCCCACTGCCATTCTGGACAAGGACTCAGCAAACAAGAATATAGTGCATTTGGCAGTTGAAAATAGGCGAACCCAACTGTACTACGGATTGGTCCGGAAGAAACATTTCTACGAAAGTGCATTTCCATTTGCAGCACTCCAAATGCAATGGGAGGACACGTGGTACAAGGTATGTATATACACATATTATTAATATTTACTTGCTTAAATGAATTAGTGCTTTAGGATTTGTTTGGCAATTAATTGCTTCTGAAAACAGCTTTTCCGGTCACTATTAGGGGTGTAATTAAACGAGGCAAGCTAAATATAAATTAGCATAAATATAAATTAATGGTATAATTACTTACTTGGGAATTATTAATTAACCACCCACGTACATGGCAGTACGTCAAGGCTTCTGTACCAAGAGATTTTTCTGACCGAATGACCAAAACAAAACACCCAAGGAGGTGTTCAGGGAATCACACGAAGAGTTAGTAAAACAAGCAGGAAAATGGCTAGCCGACACTTCCAACTCATGCTCGGTTGTGGCAACGTTGGTGACAACGGTGGCCTTCGCTACAACAGCAACCGTGCCGGGTGGCATGAAGGGTGACAGCGCGATACCAAACCTTGACAGCCATCCAGGCTTTAAAGTCTTTACAATTTCATCTCTAGTCGCTCTTTCTTGTTCCATCACCTGTCGCCGTGTTTCAGTCGATAATTTAGCATCTAGATATGACCAGAAGGATTTTCGGAGAGACTTGCCCAAAAAGCTCTTGGAGGCTTTGACAACGCTTTTTATGTCCTTAGCAGCCATGATGTTATGCTTCTGTGCGGGCCACTTCTTCCTGGTTATGAATGAATGGAAACATACTGCATATCCCGTCATATATGCAATAGCGTGTCTGCCTGTAGCATACTTTACTATCACGCAGTTTCCCTTCTACTATGATCTTATGATCCAAAGCTTTAAAAGGGTTGCCTTTAAATAAGAGCCTGGCTGACCATATGTTTTCTTTCTTCGTTTCTTCTGTCCTGGTTGCTTACAGTTTTTTCTTTTTTCATTATTATTATATTTTCTTGCCGACTTAAAGCAAATAAAATTTAAAATAAACATTCTTCTGTCAATACCTTTGTAGCCAATTTTTTTTTTTTTTTTTTTTTAAATTGGCATTGTTTAGTACTTTTATTTAAGGTGCAACTAATTAACCTCAATGAAAATTTTCTTCTTTGTCTTTGATGATAGCAACTTGTTGGATTGAGAGGAACTAAGGGTATGTTTGGAACCTGTAAAGATTTAAGGAAAATGTAAGGAAAAGAAAATAGCGAAGAAAAATCATGTAGGAAGCCTAATGGGTACCTATTTTTCTGCACATTGGTATGATAATGTTTGCTTCGGGGCCTAATGTCCTCATGGTTTTATATATTTTTGGGCTCGACCCAAAAGGCTTCATATCAATTAAATATTATCCATACTAGTTAACTTCATTATCCTCCTTATTTCTAACCCATGTGTGACTTTGGACACTTTACCTAACAAACCTTTCTCCTCAAACAAAGTACTAGTGAGCCTCCAATCAAACAATATCCATCCATTCTCTATACCCAGAAGGACCATCTATCTCGAGGGCTTACTCTTTATCTAGGTCATTTCGCCTATCTGATAGAGCACAACCATGATTTAGGGCTCAACATGCACTTTTGTTCACCAAACAAGGATTTCACCACATGACTAAGCCTCAACCTCGAATTTGATACCACTTGTAGGAAACCCATAAGGGACTCAATTTTCTCCATATTGATATAATATTGTTGTCCACTTGGAACCGAGAGCATCATGGTCTTTTGCTCTACTCAAAGGTCACATACCAATTGAAAATTATTTATACTTATTCTCATAATCTTCTCTCTTTTGAACTCATGTGTAACTTTGAACGCATGCCTAACAAATAAAAAAACACAAGAAAAAGTAAAAAAGTGATATAATATAATGTAAAAAGTAAAAAGAACTCATGCATAATATAATGTGATCTCACTTATCATATTATTTTCATTAAAAAAACTAATATTTTAATAACATTATCTAAACTATAAAAAAAATACCATTATCTAATAAATTAAAATGTATAATTTAACTAATTAGAATGATTCCTTCCAAAAAAACAAATTAGACAATTAACATCTTTATGATAATAACTTATGATGACAATATGAAATATCACACATCTAGTTAACATCTTTAATGTATAAATTAATAGTTTTAAAATAAATACAAAATAATATCAAAGATTTTTAAATCAAAATTAAATGGACAAAAATCAAAATGATTGAAAAAACAATCTATACCTTTATATTTTGTTTGTTATTGAACATTATTCTTTTAGATATATTGTTTTTATTTGGTATACTAATCATTAATCTGTATAACCTAGTTTAAGTTAGATTGAATCAATGATGTACAGTAAAAATAGATTTATCTTATTGGAACTAAATATGAATGATATCTTAACATTTTTGATTAAAAATATCTTTAATCTTTACCTTCAGGTTAATTAAGATAAGATTATCAATTTTAAATGATCATCATTAATAAAAATAAAATTATTTTATCAATTTTAATGGTTACTTTCAAACAAATAGATAAAATCAATAGTTTTTAAATAAATAAAAATTAATATTAAAGATTTTTTAAATCAAAATTAAATTAAAAACATCAAAATGATGTAAAAAAAAAAGAAATCATATATATATTTTTCTTGTTGTAAAACCCGAGAAAAATCGATTTTTCTTGAAAAATGGCAAAATAGTAAATTGTCGCTACAATACAGGTTGAAAACCAAGAAATTTTCTAGATTTCAGATAATGAAACGGACAACACCGTTGGATTTGTCTCACGAAATCTAGTTACCAAGACAAACTTCGTTAAATTCCGAGATGGTAAGATTTTTTACGAATTTCGGGGCAAAAAGGAACCCAAATGGGTGGGTGACACGTAGCATGCATGGCATGCATGCCATGTAGATTCGTCCAGTCTATAAAAACGAACCGGTGAAGAAAAATAGAGGAAAGAAAGGAAAATGAGAAGAAAGGGAGAGAGAGAGAAAGAAAGGGAGGAAGGAAGATCTGACAGTTTCTTCCTCTTAATTCCGGCATTTCGACTGTAAGAGTACGCTAGGCCCAGAGTTAAAGTTAGCTACACTCTAAGAGGTAGATATTTTTTTCCTACTCTGGTTAATTTCTACTTAAGTGTCGTGGCCGTGGTGGACTGAAGTTCCCACCCAGGTCGATGGCCCATGGGAGCATTCGCCGCGGTAGCGTTGTTTCCAACCTGGGGTGGTCGCCCGTCGCTGCGGGGACTTTGTCGGGCCATGTAGCCGCGGTGGTTGTGTTTCCACCGTGGGGTTGTTCGCCATGGGTCAGCTCGCGCGGTGGTGCCGTTTTGTCATGTGGGGTCGTCTGACCGTGTGGGGCCATCTGGCCATGTAGGCCCTTGTGACTAAGTTCCCACCCGTGGTCGCCCTACTGCGCGGACCGGCTGGGCCGCAGGACGCCTGCCCGCCGTGTGGTCATATAGAGCCGTATGATTGTGTTTCCACCTCAGGGTCGTCTAGCCATGTGGGACCGTTTGGTCGTGTAGGGCCGTGTGGCTGTGTGGAGTCGTTTGTGTAAACCCCCACACATCTAAACTATCCATAATCGTCCAATTAGTTTTGTTTGCAACTAATGTCTTCCTTTACCTCCCAAATTAAATTATAAGAATAAGTATAAAATGGACAATAAATCATAGAAATAAATGTTTTTAGGGTTAAAAATAATGATTAAAATGGAATTGGAAACATTTAAAATACCCTAGGCTAGTCATATAGCTCAAATCGAGATTGTGAATGCAAACCTGTAATTTTTTGAGAACAAAAATATCCTATGAACAAGAAAATCGGGGATGGGCTTAGTTAAAATCCCATTTTACTTCATCTTTCTCAATTTTTACTCTCACACCTCACACCCCTTGGAACCCTAGGGATCATTAGAGAGGAAGAAAGGAAGGACGAACTAAAAGAGTAAAGGGCAAATTCGATATCAAAGCTCAAGATCCCCATATAAACCAAGGATTTAAGGTAGGGGTTTTCTCCCATTCACTCACATTGAGGCTAGGTTATTTACATATGTACGTTTTAGGGTTATAAATGCTATATATATTTATGGTCTGAAATCATTCTCTCTGTACGTGAGAAAGACGGATTTTATTCTTAAATGTGTTATTTGGGAATTGTTTTCTAAATCCTGTGAGCTTCAGGATGAAAGAGCGAAATAACGCGGTGCGATCTCTTGTATTTTCTTAACCTGTCTTGAAACGGAGAACAGCCATACGACTGTGACTTCCTCGCCTAATAATGAGATTAAATATGAAGTACCTCGCCAGATTGACCTCGTAAAGTCCGTGATCCCTCGTAGTGCTAATCATAAGCGTGACTCTGAACCTGCAGCGACGTAAACTGAGAATACGAACGCCAGACCACCGCGATGGTCGCATTCAAGTCTAGTCAAGCAAACGATCAGTGGAGTTTTGTAGCTTGGAAGATCGAAAGCATATCCCAAGGACCTAATGAAAAGGCAGGCCGCGCCACGCTGGCAGCGCGGCCTCCGTGATCCATCTCGGAGCAAGAGAAACGATGTTCCTTCCTATCTACTGTGATGCCCCATTTCTCGGGGTCCCATTGAAAACCTGGCCAACTCAAGGGGACATCGCGGGATGTCGGGTAACCACACCACCATGAAAATCGGGGCAAGAGCCTCCTTTGGTACAAGGAGCTCTACCTAAATACAACTTGTCCCAAATGGGGCCTTAATGACTACACAGGTCCACATGCGAGTAAAATAATGGTCACTGGCCCCTCGTGACAATACTCCACAAAATACATCAACTATATACAATAGTTCAAGAGTTAATAAATTACATTTTACCAAACATATATCAAAATGTACAATTTCAATACATGTTATACAAAATGGATACCCAAAGCCACAACCCGCTCTTCTAAACGCTGCCTCCGGGTGAGCTGCGCGCCTCGTACACACTCCCCCTCGCACCGAAATGGTGATCCGACAGCGCGAGCAAAGCCCATTGGGAGATAATTTCACATGGGTTACCCCCACCTAAGTGCACATGCCATGGCAAACAATCACATTCAAGCAATTGGCTACGAACCTACCAATGTCTATACGACCAATCCCATGTCCCGAAACTCACCGACTCTCACATATGTCTAAGTCGGCGCGAGTAAAATATCCACAGCTAAAACAAAAGCTTTGTTCAAAACTTGCCACCGATTTTCGTAAAATAATGGACTACCCTCCAGTCGAATTACCGGATAACGCCCCAAACAGCCACGGTCCTCATCCGAAGTGATCCGTTGGACGGCACTTCCGCTGGGTACTGAAAATCTGCGTCAAAATTCCTTTCACAAGCATTTTCGTTTTTCTTTCAATTTCATGTCATGCACTCACTTCTAATATTCTAGGGTGCCCCAGTGCATATGGAATGCATGATGCTAATGCTAATAAACTCATGCTAATATATAAAACATGTATATACTAACATAATTAATCTACACAATTCATGTTATTAAATTCACATCAATAACACCAAGATTAGCTCACATGGGCTAATTAACAAACACAAGCAATTCATTTTGAATCACTCAACATCATAAAAAGCACACCAAAAATCACGTCACTATTCATGTGAACAGTGAAACCCTCGGGTTGACACTGTTCACGGCCACACAAATGGGGATTTTCTCCACTCAGTTCAAATGTTTTAAGATCGAAAACACTGCTAATCCAAGCCTCAGAACATGCCCAACCATTTACATGGCTCTTAGCCAAAGAATAACACAAGTAGGAAAAGATCTCTACCTCCGAGTCGAAACTCCACCAAATCAGATCCACTGTAGCCTCGCCGTAGATCGACTTTGCTTCTTGCTCCGTTGAGAACCGACGGTCCGAACGGCCACAAATCTAGAGAGAAAGAGCTCATTCTCTCTCTAAAATCACAAAACTCACGCCCACTGCACCTCTTGCACGTTTTTGGCTCTCAAAATGAAGAAGATGAACACTATTTGCTTTGTTTTTATTCTCATTAACATTTGCAAAAATTCCCATCTTGTCCCTTCATCTTTATTTTGACACTTGGAACAATCTAAGCCATTAATCTCCATTCTCTCTCTTGAGTAAGACCCGAGAAAATTCCAATTTTCTGAAAAAGGGTAAAATCGTAATTTCGATAAAAATCTGAAATTTTTGTAGATCTCGGATGATGAAACGGATTTCACCGTTGGAACCATCTCACGAAATCTAGCTAACACGTCGAATTTCGTCGAATTCCGAGACAGTTGAAATTTGCACGTTTTTCGAGGCACCAAGTATTTTGTGCCGTGAAACGACACGTGATGTGACAAACGTCACCTATAACATGTACTCATGTGACACATATTGCATGAGTAGAGAAATGATGGGAACGGACGGCCGAGATCGTGCCACGTGTCAAAAATCTAAGAGAAGGGACATAGTGGGCATTATTTGAAAATTTTTAAATGAGGAAAAGACAAAAATGTAAATAGTGTCATCCTCCTCCTTTTGAAAAGCCAAAAGAAAACGTGAGGAAGAGAATGTTTGACAGTGAGTTAAGTTTTTGATTTTTAGAGAGAGAGAGTGCTCCTTCTCTCTAGATTTTCTGAAGATCCGACCGTCGGATTGCTTTGGAGCAAGAAGCAAAGCGGTTCTACGCAGCGAGGGCAACACGTGAGTACCGGTTTCAGGAGTTTTCGACAAAATCTGTGAGGTAGGGGTTTTATTCTACTTGAAGTTACACTTTGTTTAAGTGCTTTGTTGATGATTCGGTTGGTTTGAGGCCTTGAACGACCGTTTGATCGGTTCCAAAACTTGGAACCAAAATATGAAAATTGTCGAGCGCTGACAATTGCGGATCGGTAGCGATCGCTCAGGTGGTTATGGTGTAAATTATGCATTAAATTATGTTGTGATATGCAATGCAGGCCGAAATGGCTATGGATTTCGGTTCAAAGTGGAATCGATGTTGAGAGGATGGTCGCGAATGTGAACCCGAGGTTTCACTGTTCACGTGAATAGTGTTCATGAAATATTTTTTGAAATAATGTGTTTGTCGAGCAATCTCAAATCAATTGTCAGATTGTTAATTAGCCCATGTGAGCTAATTCTTGGTGTAATTGGTGGTGAATGTGCATAACATGTTTTATGTGCTTTAATTATGTTAATATATATACATGTTTTATATATTGGCATAAGTTGTATAAATTTGTGATGAAATGGCATACTGTATTTCATATGGACCGGGGTAACCTAGAAATTAGGTGTGTTCATGTCATGAACAATTTAAAGAAAACGAACTTGTTTTGCGAAAGGAATTTCACAGGATGATTTTCCGGAGAATGGTGTTGGGAGATGGTCCTACAATTACACGTCGGAGGAGCCCATGTATTGGTTTGGAAGATTCTCCAACACATTCGCCTCGGAGGGTAGTCCCATATTTTTACCGAAGCTCGGTAGTGTATTTTCAAGAACAATAGGTTTTGTTTTGAAAATGATATTTTCTCATACATGGCTTAGGCGAGTGTGAGGGAGTCGGTGAGGACTCGGGACATGGGTTGGTCATTTAGACATTCAAGTAGGATCATGAATTTGCTTGAATGTGTGTTTACATTGGATCATTGCATATGCACTTAGGTGGAGAGTAACCCATTTAGGGTGATTCCACTACTGGGCGATAGCTCACCTTGTCGAGGGAATATACTATTTCAGGTACATGGAGCGTGCGAGGAGACGGCTCATCTTAGAGGCCGATTTTGAAGAAAGTCAGTTTGTGGCTTTGATGGTTTTATGATGTATGACATGTATTAGAATTCTAGAATTTTAATATGTTTGAAATAAGAGTGAATTATTAACTCTTGAGCTATGGTATATAGTTGATGTATATTGATGAGTATTGTTGTATGGGCCCAAGTGGTTGTTTTACCTTATGTTTTTTCTTATGATGTTGTTTGGGACAGGTTATGTACTGCAGATTCCCGCACAAAGGAGACTCGCCCCGATTGAATAGTACCTGCCACCCGACATTCACGAGTATTCCGCGGATTGACGGGTTGTCAACGGACACCCCGGATTTGGGGAGTCACAAATCATGCAACATGTGTCACATGAGTACATGTAGTATGTGACTTTTGTCACATCACATGTCTCTCACAAGTCGTTTTACGGCACCCGACACCCAGTGCCTCGAAAAACGTGAAATTACGACCGTCTCGAAATCGACAAAATTGGATGTGGTAGCTAGATTTCGCGAGATGATTCCAACAGTGAAGTCCATTTCATCATCGGAGATCTAGAAAAGTTCTGGATTTTGACCGAAATTACCGTTTTACCATTTTTCAGAAAATTCGAATTTTCCCAGGTTTTACATCTACTACCAATCGACGTCATCTATTATGACCGACCAGGTGAGTCAGATAGACGAAGCATGCTCTTCTTGGCTGGCCCCTATAATGCATTATTTGAGCTCGAGAAAGCTGCGGGATAACAGGATTAATGAAGCCCACAAGATTCAGGTTCAGGCGGCTAGGTTTTCCTTTGTGAACGGGCAATTATATAAGTGGTCTCTAGACGGGCCATATCTTAAGTGTCTCACCACTCAATAGGGACAATATATATTGGCAGAACTCCATGAAAGGATATGCGGAAACCATCCAGGCGGCAGAACTTTAGCTCACAGGGCCCATACAAAAGGTTATTATTGGCCAACCATGAGCAGATAGCCGCCACGCTAGTGCGTGAGATACCGGGCTAACGATAAGCCCCCATCTCAAGGGAGCGGCCAAGATCTAACCACCGTCACGAGCCGCGTCTCTTCTCGTTGGGAATTGATAATCGGGACCACCGCCACCGCCCCGCCCGGCTAGCTATTGCTGGTCATAACCGATCATTTTAGCAAGTGAATAGGTGGCCGCTCTTCACCTCCATCTAAAGACAAGGATATTTGGCCTAATTTGTGTGGAAGAATATTGTCTACCGGGTGTTCGAATACCACGATCATAACCGATAATCACGCTTGATAGCAGAGTATATAAAAATTTCATTTAAGAGTTGAAAATAAGAAACTTGTAATCAACTTAATGTACCCAGTAGAGCAATGGCCAAAGGAAGTATCTAACAGTCCTCGACGACTTTGAAAGTCATTCATGATTCGCTAAAGGAAAGTGGGTGTAAGAGCTACTGAGTTCTAAGGCCTATAGAACAACCGTACCATAAGCCAACCGGCGTCACCGCTTTCGTCTCTCACCTATGGGATGGAGACCATAATTCCTATAGAAATTGGAATGCCCACGCTTCGAACATAAATTCCTGAATAGGCTAATTCTGAAGCCCTTGCCAAAGACTTAGATATGACAGACGAGCTCCATCAAGCAGCAGCTGTGAGTTGGCATCGTACTAGCAATGAATAACAAACTTATACAACAGGTGCGTAAGACAACATGCATTTCGAGCCGAGGACCTAGTCCTGAGATGGGTCTTTGAAAACACGGCCGACCGACAACTGCCATGAGCCCCAACCAAATCGAAAGGCCATAATGCGGATAGTTAGAGTGGGGCAGCCAATTGTAATGTATTAGGATAAACTGACGGATGCCGTTGCCCAAGATGTGGAATGCTATGCATCTTAAGAGGTATTATCAATAAAAAATTTCTTTAAAGGTATTATCAATAAAGTTTCCTTTAGAATATTTTCTTTCAATTCACGAAATATTTTCAATAAAATTTTCGTTAAAGGTATTATCAATTAAATTTCCTTTAAAGTATTTTCTTTTAATTCTTGGAATAGTCCCTGTATCAAAGACCAGAAGTGGCTTTCAGCCTGCTAGCACTTTGAAAAGACCAGACGTAGCTTATAGTCTGCTGACACTTTCAAAAGACCATATGTGGCTCATAGCCTCCTGACACTTTCAAAAGACCAGATGTGGCTCATATCCTGTTGACTCTTTCAAAAGACCAAACATAGCGCATAGCCTGTTGGCACTTTCAAAATACTAGATGTGGCTTTTAGTCTGCTAACACTTTCAAAGGATCAAACGTGGCTCATAGCTTACTGGCACGTGCCTAAGTGTAGCAGTGGTTCTTAACCTGTTGGCTAGAGCCAAGGCCTAGAAATGGTGCCTTGCCTACTAGCCCATGTGCAAACCCTACCAGCTTCTAGCTCCTAAAAAAAAAAACTTAACATTGATATCCATGAAGCAACTATCTTAGTCAAGATTCGTGGAAGGAAGTTGTGAGATAAAAGGAATCAATAGTATAAGTAAACCAAAAATTGTATTTCATAAATACGCCAATAGCGTCAGAAAAATACATATAAATTCTAGTAGCCAAACAGGGCTAATTACAAAAAAAAATAAAAATGGAGAGAGGAACTTAAGATCGTTCCGGGGAAGAAAGTTCTAAAGAAGAATGGGCCTTCTAGTTCCTTGTTTATTCGGCGGTTTTTTGTTGCTCTGCCTCGACATCAGTGGACTCGCAAGCGCCGAAATGGGGCACCTAAGGTTCATGAAAAACTCTAGAGGGAGCGGGTTTGCGAGCCTGACTACGTCATCTTTAACCTTTCGTCAATCTCCCCCAAAGATGTCAGTGGCCTCGAACACACAACATCCGTAGCCGTAGGAGAAGATCAGCTCCAAGGCCTTCTGGTAGTCCTCCTCCATGGCCTCTTTGTCCTTGCCCTCCTGAGAGTGGAGAGAAGACACTTCATCCTTAGCCGCCCTGGATTCCAAAGAAGAGTGAAGTTCTTCAACCTCCAAAGTGTGCGCTCAGCCCCTTAACTCAAGGCTTACTCCGCAACCGCCAGGGCATCTTGAACCCTAGCTAGTTTTTCCTCCGCCAGCACCTTCGCGTCACCTGCCGCAACTGTAGCTAATAGGACAAGCTGCACCTCTTCTTTGGCCTCATCCCTCTCCCTCTCCCTCTTCGCACTCACAGTCTTCCCCGCACCGGCCTTAGCCTCTCGCTCCTAACGCTTAAACCTAACTTTGGCCTTAACCAAGGCATCGTCTAAGGCCTGATGCTTGGAAACGGCTGACTGAGCATATATCCGCAAATTCTCAGCATTCCCCAGCCTATGGTGAAGTTCCCTATGCTGGTACGCCATGTTCCGAATAGTGGTAACAACCTACAAAAGGAAAGGTGTTAAGAGGGAATCACAACATAAAACACACACTCAAATATTAAAAGTCTAGTCATACCAGCTCAGCCATCGTGGTTGCGAATAAACATCCGTCCTCAGCCACAAGCTGGTAGGATTTCTTGTCCATGTAGTTGGGGAAGGAAATGCAATACTCCACAGCACGAGCCACCACCTGTATTTAAAGGAGATTGGGGTAGAGGTCACGCATATGTGTAGCAGAAGAGTCCCTCTTGTTAAAGGGGTTCCAATGGTCAATAATTGACCGGGCTTCATCTGACTGTGAATCTGGGCGCGGTTCCAATCGGCGCGAATTCTATTCCATTGGCTTGACATACGAGCCCAGCATTAGCTTGTTCGATAGCCTTGCTTTGTGGGTGCTGTGAATTGCACACTACCGTTTCAGTCTACGTTAGCAGCACTCAATGGTCAGTTTTTGCAATAGGGCTGTGCCTTCTATAACTTGATCAACGTTGAGAGGTCCTTCGGCTAGGGCTCATCCTTCAACGATGCACAAGCCTCCTTGGAAGGGTCCTAGGAAGCCCCTTTCAAAGCTGGCAAGGCATCGTGGGCCTGCTTTTGAGAGTCCATAGTACTCATCGCCGAACTCTGAGCCCTTCATCCTGACCAAACTTTCTAGCGCCATCGATAATACTTCCGGGCCGGGTGGAGCCCCTCGAGCGCCGGGTGTTCGGGCCACAGATCCATGCGGTGAAACCCAATGCAGAGTTAGACATATTGTCCTCCTCTCCTCGCCTGGCCACTAAGTATTGGATCCACCCAATCCACAAAGCCTTCTAATCCCACACCGACAACCTTTTTCTTATCAACCCTCTTTCCTTTCTTCTTCTTCTTCTCCGCTTGGGGGCAAGCTTTGGGTCATGCACGACCAAGGGTGATTGGTCAGGCTGGACAAAGCTAAACAAGGCTCCTTCAACGATCTCAGCTTAGGGCTCTTGAGCGAACCCCACTTGTGAAGAATCATTCAGATCGACCTGGGAGGTTACGAGTAAAGTGTTAACCTCGACAAGCTCCTCTGAAGAATGCATGTGGAGGATAAGGACAATGTAGGGAAAGGGACTAGCTCCCAACTCTTACAAGTTCCTCACAAAAAAGAGGAGCTCGTGGTTGCGCTCCCTCTCGGTGATCTCGAGTAGCCATCTGATGCGCTCCAGACTGGCCTTCTCCACCCAGCTAACCAGTCAGCCTCGCCTGCGCCTATCTACAAAAAATTTAGAACGGAAAGGCATGTCAAAACACACAAAAATTTTAGAAAAGATGGGCATATCAAAACACAGACGGCCTAAGGGAATACTAGCCCCACCAAGCTGAAAACAAACCTAGGAACGAGAGATTGGTTAAGATCAAATGGAAGCTCTAGAGAGCCTGACGTCTCGTACCACGGACCTTTGATCAAAACAACCCCTTTCTCGCTTCGCCTAGAGTCCGAGCCGGTTACAATTGCAACCGAGGACTGTGGGCCGACATAGATAGGCGTACCCCAATCCCTAGCTTCAAAGTGTAAATAAAACAAATCTCTACTAGCGAAATATCCAACTGGTAGAGAAAATTTAGCACACTACAACCCATCAGAATCCAAAAGACGTTCAGATGAATAAGTGCAGGAGGTGCCCGGGTAAAGCGTAGGAACTGCTTCACCAAAGAAGGGATAGGGAAGTAAATTCCAGCAGCAAACTACTCCTGGGTAAAATAAATGGCATTATCTCGCGCCCTCATGGTCAGCCGCGTCAGCTTCGACACCTTAATCTGACGGCGGTAGAACTCGTCAAGGATCTCTAACTCTACGCATAGTAGCAACTAGGGCCGGTTACCGTATGCCCTGGGAGTCCTCTACGTCAAATGACCGTAGAAGCCTTTCCATGACCTCTCGCCATTCTACAACAAACATAAAAAAAGGGGATCAGCTTAAAAACCCTTAAAATACAAAAAAACCCCTCTAGAGATTTGACAATTCGCTAGTGATAGAACCTAAGAACCTCGAACCAGGAACTTTCGCAGGACCTAATGAGATGACTCTAAACCTAGGAACAACTCATACCCAAACTCGTAACATCATGAACCCCACTCCAGCGAACTATGTTCTAATCTTAGAACAATCAAAAGCTTTCTAAGAATGCCCAGGAAACAGAGCCACAAAAAAAATGCATCGAAAGGAGATAAAAACTTACAACCTAGTTTAAAAAAAAAACAGAGAAAACTCACCGGAAAATTGAAAGTTGTGAAGGGACATCTGATAATTCCTTCTAAAGAACAGTTCGCAGAAACACAGAAGAAAAGAGTTTGCAGTAGGTAAAGAGCTTTACAAAATTGTAAAAAGGGAAAACCTCAGAGCCCAACCCTTATATATAGGGGCAAAACATCAATGAGGGCATTAAATGTGCCGTTAGGACATCATGCGCCGTAGACATGTTGGAAAACGAGCACTACCCACACACTTTATATCAAAATACACTTCACCTTACAGCGTGTTCAATGTACACATTAATTCTCCTAGTCCTTTCAACTTTCCACACTCAAGGTTTAGAAGCACTGTATTTTCCTCAACTGAAGAAGAACAAACCTTCAGCTAGGGAAAAATGGGGCATTGTGAGTACTGTGGTTTTTAGACCTAGACCCACTATGCCTTGATCTTTTTCAGTTCCTCAACCACCGTTGTTATTTCTTCTTGTTGTTTTTGTATTCCTTAGGGTTGCAACTTCAGCAGTTGTTGCTCATAGCGATGAGACAACATGTTCTCATGGTACCTGATTGTCCTGTCCAGTAGATCCACTACACTACAAATGCATTAGGAAGTCTAGTACGAAGCATATTCATATTTTTATTGTTTTATTGGTTTAAATGCAATAATAGTTGAAAGATCTGTTTGTGTGTTGGTGTCATACAAAGTATATTCATATTTTTCTTGTTTTGTTTTTAGGCATCTCCCCCAAAAGGCACTACAAGAAAAATGAGATTTAGCAACAAATTTTTAACATGGGAAAAAAAAATTGTCACAAAATATGTCTATTAGCAACAAAATTTAAAAATTGTCTCAATATCTATTCAATGCAATAGTTTTAGAGACGAAAATGTAAATTTTGTTGCAAAACATAAGGACAAGAAGATTGTTTTGAGAATAAATTATTTATGAAATAATTTGGAAAATATTTGATATTTAGTGTTGAAATTTTTTGTTGCAAAACATATATTTGGGGGATAAAATATAATTTTTAATTATTTTTACTAAAAAATATCATTGAAATTTGGACAAAAAAAATGTTTATTGTTTAAGGTTATTTTGCAACAAAATAATATTTCATCTCTAAATATTGTGTAATTTTTGTTATACGTTAGTTAGTATAGATAAAATAATTTTATATTTAATTATATTATTTTTTTCATTTTACAACCCATTTGCTTATTAGGATATAACATTTCCTTTCTTGGAAATAAATATTAATTGAGTTGATTCTATAAGACTGACCTTGGACGAGCATTAAATCCAGACTACAAAAATGTGATCTCGACTAAGCACAATTTTATTATACAATCAAATCTTCATACCTTCATAAATAAGTATTGTTTAAATTCTTAGGCCTTAGGCTTCTAGTATGGGCTAGGCTAGGAATCAAACTTTCAACTCTCCCTGTTATCGATAATTCATTAACCTAATAACTTTAAATAACCAGAACCAGCTAAAGGATCAGATGACGAATCATGAATCGCTCTTTTATGAGAGTAAGTAAGGACATAAAAAAATCAACTGTAAACGAACAATGAAATTACAAATCAGAATCAAATCATATGACTGGAAACGAGACTTGATACATATATGGTGATGATGACTATGAGGATATGATTTTACTCCGTCAAGGCTACCAGTAACCTCCCACTCTCCACAACATTATCTATCTTCTTCGCTTCATTTTGTACTCAAAAACCCATCTTCACCGCTTTGAATAATCGCATTTGCAAGTTGGCCCATTCATTGTGAAATTGAAACAAGATTTCATTGTGAAACATCGAGAAAATCTAATTTTCTGAAAAAGGGCAAAACGGTAATTTCAGTCAAAATCCAGAAATTTTCTAGATTTCGGATGATGAAACAGACTTTATCGTTGGAATCGTCTCGCAAAATCTAGCTACCACATCGAATTTCGAGACAGTCGGAATTTCACGTTTTTCAAGGCACAGGGTGTTGGGTACCGTAAAACGGGTTTGAGAGACATGTGATGTGACAAATGTCACCTACTACATGTACCCATGTGACACATGTTGCATGAGTAGAGAGAGGATGAGATGGATGGTCGAGATCAGGCTAAGTGTCAAAATCAAGAAAAGGGACACTGGGAATTTTGAAAGAAGAATGAGAATAAATGTACAATAGTCATCTTCTTCATTTTTGAAGACCAAAAATCAGCAAGAGATGCAATAGCTTGGGTTTTCATTTTTTTAGAGAGAGAGAGCTCATTCTCTCTAGATTTCCAGCCATTCGGACCGTCGATTCTCGACGGAGCAAGAAGCAAAGTCGATCTACGCGACAAGGGCTACATGTGGACACCGATTTTGTGGAGTTCCAACAACTCCAAGAGGTAGGGATCTTTTCCTACTTGTGTTATTCTTTGGCTAAGAGCCATGTAAATGGTTGGGGATGTTCTAAGGTTTGGATTAGCCGTGTTTTCGGTCTTAAAACATTTGAATCGAGTGAGAAAATCCCCATTGTTATGGCCATGAACAGTGCCAACCCGAGGGTTTCACTGTTCATGTGAATAGTGACGCGATTTTTGGTGTGGATTTTTATGATGTTGAGTGATTAAAAATGAATTGCTTGATTGGTTAATTAGCCCATGTGAGCTAATTTTGGTATTATTGATTGAGAATCGAATAATATGAATTATGGAATTAATCAGGTTAATACATGCATGTAAATATATTAGCATGAATGGCTTGGAATTGTGTGAGAGTTAATATGTTAATGCATGTAATTAAATGTGTTAACATGATGTGGAATTATATAAAAATATAATTGTGTGTGAGCCATTGGAAATGAATTGTAATTAGCTCAAGTGAGCTAATTTTTGATGTTATTACGAATTAAATAACATGTGGCATGTAGGTAAATTTTGTTAATATATGTGTAAATGATATATTGGCATGTGTGGTTTGATAATGGCATAATGCATTTCATATGCACCGAGGCAACTTAGAAAATTAGGTGTGAGTGCATGACATGAAAGAAATGAAAAGGAGGTTTTTTCTCGCATTGGCTTAGGCATGCGTGAGGAGTCTAGTGAGGTTCGAGACACGGGATTGGGTATGTAGACATTCAAGTAGGATCATGTATTTGCTTGAGTGTGTGTTTATGTTGAATCATTGCATGTTCACTTAGGTGGGGAGTAACCCATGTAGGAGATTTTCACTACTGAGCATTGCTTACCATGTTGAGGGAATATTATTTCAAGTACAGGGACTGTTCGAGAAGACGGTGCTCTTTAGAGGCCGATTTTTATAAGAAAGTCGGGTTGTGGCTTTGATGTTTTTGGTATAACATGTATTAGAATTCTTCATTTTAATATGTGGCTCAGATAAGAGCAATGTAATAACTCTGAGCTATCAAACATAAATTGGTCGATGTATTTTGGTGAGATGATGGCCGGGCCCAAGTGGCCATTTTTACTCATTTTGTTTGTGTGTGGACCCGGAGTGGTCGTTGTAAAATTATTGGGACAGGTTGTGTTTTGGGTAGAGTTCCCCGTACAAAGGAGACTCTGCCCGATTTTCATGAGTGGTGTTGGGTTACCCGACGTCCACAAGTATTCCGCGGGTTGACGGGTTGTCAATGAGACACCCCGGTTTTGGGGCGTCACATTCATAATATCTATATATATATATATATACCTATGGTCGCGGTCGTTTAATTAGGCAACTATATAGACTTTATAGCTATGGTCATTGATGAACCGAGCTATAGCTTACCTTTAAACACGGTTAATGACGACCCTGGCTATAGGTTTCCTTTAGACGTGGTCTTGTGTGACCCTAGCTATAGGTTGCTTATAGGCTCATTCAGCAAAGACCCTAGCTATATATTGTTTTTAGGCGTAGTTTGCAACAACTACAACTATAAGTACCTTCCAATTTAAGCCCAACACCTATTTGATATTTTTCTCATCCTTCAAGGCATGTTTAATAAGATGGTTTCATCTCATATTTGATGGATCGTTTCCTATTATTTTGGTTTTCAAAATCAACTATAAAGCTGAAACTCATTTACATTTCTCAGTCTCAATTAATTTTCCTTTGAAATTAGGCAAAACTGTTTACAAGCCCATTTCTATAAGACTTAAAGTTCATCCCTGATACAAAACTCAAAAACCCCGTTCAAATGCCGTGAAGAACTACAATAAACTTTATGTGAACCCTTCCTCAAGAAGAAAAAGAGAGATTTAGGAAGGATCTATACTTTAAATTTAGGCTCTTTCTTGGAAGTTGAGTGATCTGGACAATGCTGTAGGGTTGGCTATCTTGCAACATTGGAGACATTTCAGCTATGTACTTTCCTTAAGTGGGCTGGAGACATTTCAACACTAAAAGTTGAGGTTGGAGAAGAAAATGATGGAGAAATACATGGAACCCAAGAGCAAAAGGTGGGAGGGGGATTGTAAAGCTCCACTGAGTAGGATTCCATGGATAGGACCAAGAAGCTCCAGGGAAGCACGACATATGAGGAGGAAAGCCTTGGAAATTCTTTCGAGCGGGCTCTTGTAAACCAGCAATGTTTCCCTTTTCTGCTGAATTTGTGACTGTAATAGAAGAATGGTCATCTCCATTCTCACTCCTCCACAAGAAGCGGGAATTCTCTGTTCGTGTTTATGAAGAGCAACAGATACGCTTTATAATAAATTATAAAAGTTAAAAAAAAACAAATAATTTAAAGTCTAAGAGAAAAATATTTTCAATAAAAAATTAAAATTTTGCTTACATGTTTTAGATAGTGCTGCATAAAACAAAATTTTATTTTGTTAAATTTTTTAGTCTATCTAATTTTTATTTTAAAGTCTAAATTAGCATATTCTACATACTACCCAATTTTGATCCAAGATTCTGACTTAGTACCTCCTATATCAATGACCAATATCATGATTTTGAACCAAGAGTATAAAACCCGAGAAAATTAGAATTTTATGAAAAAGGGTAAAATGGTAATTTCGGTCAAAATCCAAAATTTTTCTAGATCTCTGACAATCGAAACTGGATTAATCGCTTAATTATCTCACGAAATCTACCACGTCATCTCTCACACTCCGAGACAAATGGAATTAATGCTTTTCTCGAGGCACCGAAAGTGTAGGTGCCATATGACTTAAGAGACATGTGATGACAAAGTCACCTAATACTACATGTAATTCCATGTGACACATGTTGCATGATTATGAGAGAGAAAGAGTGACTTTCAGATTTCCCGACGCCCGATTATCGGTTCTTCGCCAAGAAGCAAAGTCAGCTTCACGCTCCAAGGCTACGCGTGATGCCGGTTTTCAAGGGAGTTCGATTAACTCCAAGAGGTAGGAATCTTTTCCTACTTGGTTTATTCGGTTAAGAGCCATTTAATGGATGAGATTTGTTGAGGCTCGACGACAAGATATTGGTCTCAAAACTTTGAACCCAGCGTGACAAATCCCATTGTGTGGCCATAACAGTGTCAACCCAAAGGTCCCCAACCCTGTTCATACGAGATGTCGCATGAGTTTTCTTTGTAGGTTGCCTGAGTGATTCAAAATGAATTGCTTGGATTGTTAATTAGCTCATGTGAGCTAATTTTAGTGTTATTGTTATAAATTGAATAACATGATTATGTTAGTAAATACATGATTATATATTAGCATGAGTTGTTGGAATTGGCATAATGCATTCCATATGCACTGGGGCACCCTAGAATATTAGGTGTGAGTGCATGACAAATAAAATCGGAGGGTTGTCCAAACGATGAAATTTTTGTAAAATTATTAAACCTAATAATTTTGTCGGAAAGTTTTCTGAAGAATTGTGTTGGGAAAATTGTCCAACAATTCACGTCGAAAGGGCCCATGAATTGTTTTGGAGAGATACCCAATGAATTCGGGCCGAGATCGGTCTAACGCATATATTTATCTCTGGAGGGTCGACCAAAATTTAAAACAAATATTTTGTTTTGGAAATGATTTTCATGCATGGCTTAGGCATGTGTGAGGGAGTCGGTGAGGACTCCGAGACAGGATCAGTACGTAGACATTCAAGTCGATCATGTATTTGCTTGAGTGTGATTGTTTGCCATGACATGTGCACTTAGGTGGGGAGTAACCCAGGTAGAAAATTATCACTACTGGGCATTGCTCACTCTGTCGAGTGATCATTATCTTGGGTACAGGGAGTGTACAGGAGGACGGTGCTCACTAGAGGCCGCGTTTTAGAAGAAAGCCGGATTGTGGCTTTGAAAGATATATTTTGTATAACATGTATTAAAATTCTAACTTTTGATATATGTTTGGTTAAGAGTAATGTAATAACTCTTGAACTATTGTTATATAGTTGATGTATTTTGATGAGTATGATGTGTAGGCCCAAGTGACTATTTTTACTTATGTATGTGTTCAGGATAATGAGACGCACGTATTTTCCGCAAAGTTGACGGGTCGCCAACGGACCCTCGAAACAATACGCCATAGCTTGGTATCGTAGCCAGTACACGAGTACCTGTGTGGCTTAAGGACTCGGGCCAGCCATGGTCATAGAGTGTAGAGCATAGGTATACGAATACCTAAGGCTCAATGGACAAAGGTTAGATCATGCATCCATTGTGCATTTTGAATGAATTGTGATGTGTGATTGAATTGTGTGATTTGTATGCTTGGTGAGTAGCATAGGAGGAAAAGCGTTAAACACTAGGGTTGAGAAAATATAACCTTAGGTGGTTGAGAATTTTTGGGCAAAATGGTCAAGAATTGAACGAAAAAAAAAATATTTCTGGACAATAGCTCTAGTTTTTTAACAAGAACAAGTTGGGTTTTGTGAAATTCTAGAAAAATATTCTAGTTTTTTCACAAGAAAAGGGGTTAAAATTTAACTCATAAAAGTTTGAGGTGTATAAATTGCAATGTTCAAACTATTGCATCTAGGAGTAGCAAGGAGGCTACTGAAGATGAAAAAAAAAAATGTTGAAAATTTTTTTCTAAGGTTTTACAGTGTGTAAAACATGAAAAAAAAGTATTTAAAATAAATATTTTTGGTTCTACTAGAAAATGAAAAAATAAAAATAAAAAATTTGGTGGTCTTCTAGTAGGTAGAACAAATGAAAAAAAAAATGAGTGAAATTTTTTTTTTGCAGAAGAGGCAGGAGCTGGAATGAGCTACTGCCCATTTTTCTAGTCTGAGTCACGATACAATGGATTGTATCGTGACACAGGGTAGTTAGGCATAGCTGCAGGCCAGACACGCCTACCAAAATACACACACGGACGGCCCACGCGCAAGGGCGTGCGTGCCAGGCCGAGGCTTAGTCAGCCGGGTGTATCTCAACACAATCGCGACACGGCGCACAACAATAGCTTGGCGATACTGCCTGCCAGGTTAATGACATGGCCGAAAGCAGGCTCCGCACGCCAAAGCGGCGCCGCGACACGGCCGCATGCGCCACAATACAAAGACAGAGGCTGGCTGACACGATGCCTGCGGTGATGACACGACGCGGCGCCACCCGCTTACGACATCGCATTTACGCTACGCCACCACGCCACAATACGGCTTGGAACAGCGCCACACTACGGAGGGGGCCACGATACGGCCACGGGGAGGCCACGATATGGCCGGCCCACTGCGCAGCATGCACGCAGCTTGGGCCATGGGTGTGCACACTGTGCACTTGACCCAGTTTTTACTTAAGACACTGTTTGGATCACTGTTCACGAGGTTTTTCAAAAAAATAAATAAATAAAATAAAGTATTTTTTTTTGTTGCGTATGAAATAATATTTTTGTATGTGAATAGTGTCTCGGGGCCGTGTTTAAGCCTTAGAGATACTGCATTAGAATTTAACTTGCCATTTGACATGTGTAGATGACTAGTCAGGGAGATGACGCAGGTAAATTCATGAAATAATAGCACCACCGCTTTTACTAGTAGCCTTGCCGAGTCAGAGGGTTGCAGCCGTTGCCTTCAGATAGCTAGCGCATTGCGGTGACAGAGGTCTGAAGTCACTCCATAGATTTATGGCACATCAGCCTTCGATTTTCACAAGGGGAGGTGGGATTCACATGGATGTACTTATCGTTCATGCAGTCGAGAAGGTATCAAAGCATGGAGATTACTCCGATACTACCGTGGATCGATCAAATTGCTTTCCAACTGGGAGGGTGAGGCCTAAGTGTGGTGGAATTGGGCGAAGACCTCTGTAGATCTGTGAGGCAATGACTGGCCGAAGTTCCGAGTCAGCCATGGCATTTTCCCGGCCACTGCTAGACATGCAAAGGCCCAAGAGTTCCTAGAGCTGAGGCAGGGGACTATGACTATGATGGAGTATGTGGCTAGATTCACCGAGCTAGCCCGTTTTGCTGATGACTACGTGGCCACAGACATGGCCAAGGTCAGGAGATTCAAGAATGGATTGAAGCTGTTCATTCGAGGCAGGATTGTAGGACTCCGCCTATAGGATAAGGACTCCATGGTCAGGATGGCCCTGACCATAGAGAGAGAGATCGAGGATGCTCGGAGTACTCGGGATGTGAGTGCTAGTGTCGAGAGGAAGGAGAGTCAGTCTTCTTCTAGTTCGGGGAAGAAGCCCAGAGCTTACTCACGAGGGTTCCAGAGTCACACCATCCGGAAGCCGTGGATGTGATCGTGGTTGCCACTAAGCAGCAGATGGTGTGTCATTATCACAAGCAGCTCTGACATATGAGGAGGATTGCCCCTAGAGACAGGGATCCTTGGGGGAGCCAGACAACACAAAGCCTCGCCGCCTCATGGGATGCGACGGAGGCCGCATGTTCCCTCCATCTCCCAAGATGGGCCGAGCCGCTAACTAAGGGTGCCGCACCCGGCACCTTCCATTACACAGGCAGGTCAGAGAGGCCAGACTATGGGCCGAGGCAGAGGACGAGGCCCACAGGCAGGGACAACAAGGATACAAGGGCGTGTCTATGCCATTATACCATCGGTTGAGCCAACAGATCAGCCAGTTATACAGGGTACATTTTTGCTATCTCGCCTATGGGCAAGAGTATTATTTGACTTTAGTGCATCGCATTCATTCATCGCTGCATCGGTTGTGGTAGAGTTGGGCTTAGAGGTTGAGACCTTGGAGGAGCCCATGTATGTGAGTTCTTCCCCAGGGATTAGGGCGAGGATAGGGATGATATGTCGAGGTTACAAGCTAAAGATCTCCGGGATTCTGCTCACAGTGGACCTAAGGGTCATCGACATGTCAAAGTCCGACGTCATCCTGGGGATAGATTGGCTGATAGCTTACAGAGTCGTCATTGATTGTGAGTGTATGAGGGTTACCGCCTACACGCAGGATGGTAGTCGTGTTGTATTTCAGGGGGACAAGCACGTTGTTTTACCCCAGACTATGTACGAGTCTAGGTATCATGGACAGTTGGCGGGTTGGCTAGTGAGCCTTACCCTAGAGGACGAGGTGAGGCCAGACCTAGATCTACCTTGGGTAGTTTGCGAGTATGAGGAAATTTTTCCGGATGAGCTACCGAGATTGCCTCCGCAAAGGGTTGTAGACTTCTGTATCAAGTTACACCCTAGTACTTCGCCCATCTCTATGACTCCACATGATGGCACCAGCTTGAGTCAGCAGAACTCGTAGTCAAAACTACAAGAGTTAATGATAGCAGTTCATTAGACCGAGCACTTCACTCATGGGGTGCTCCGCTCTATTTGGCGAAGAAGAAGGACAAGACCCTTCGGTTGTGCATCGACATGCATAGTCGAACAGGTTGGCTACCAAGAATCGATACCCATTACCGAGATCGACGATTCGTTTGATCGGGCTGAGAGGAGCCAGTCTATTCCAAGATGTAATTCTTCTCGCACTAGTTACCATCAGCTGAGGGTCGTGGAGACGATATCCCTAAGATACGCTCGTGACGCGATACGGGCACTTGAGTTTACAAAGTGATGCCTTTGATCAATGAGCGCCGGCAGCATTCATAGACCTCATGCATAAGGTATTCCAACCCTATTTTGATCAATTTGTCATAGTCTTCGTGGAAGACATTTTGATCTACTCCCAGTCCTAGAGGGAGCATGAGTATCACTTACGATTGTTTGCCAGCTTGTCGAGAGACCATCACCGTACGCTTGCCCGCAAGGCAAGTTTTAGCCATCGAGGCGAGGCTTTAGACACGTGTGTCGCTTTAGGTGCGCTGGACCTGTAGAAGGTCAAGGCCGTGGATGAGCCGAGAGAGGCCAAGCCGGCCTTTGAGATACGTAGTTTCGGGATTGGCTAGGTACTACATGAGATTCGAGGATTTCTCTCGACAGCGGCACCTATGACGAGATTGACCCTAAGGAGGTCAGTTTGATTTGATGACTGATGCGATGAGGTCTCCAGAGTCGAGGAGAGGCCTACTACCGCTCCTATCTTGATAGTCCTGGACAGGGGACGGGGGTACACAGTGTATTATGATGCCTCGAGGGCCGGACTGGGATGTGTTTTGATGCAATCCTAGACGATAGTAGCTTATGGTTCCCGTCAATTGAAGAATCATGAACAGAATTTCCCCATGTATGACATGGAGTTTGGGCGTCAGAAATCTTCACCTTTGAAGACTACGCCACTACTTATACGGCCGAAATTAAGGTGTACTCGCACCACAAAGTCCGGCATATCTTCACGCATGACCTCAACATGAGGCAATGCCAATGGATGGAGTTCCTAGAAGACTATGACTTCACTTTGAATTACCACCCTTGTAAGGCAAATGTGGTGGTTGATGCACTCAGTCGGAAGTCATAGGGAGCATTGGCTAGTATAGCTTCCTGAGAGTGGCAGATGCTTGAGCCTATGGGGCTGTTTGGACTATAGTACATTAAGGTGCTCGTGGTACTTTGGGAGTTTAGCTGGCTAACTGCCTTTATCGAAAGAGGTGATCGAGTCCCAGGACAGGACATGAGATAGTGTCCATTAGGAACCTGCGTACAATAATGCAGGTGATTTATAATAACAATCCACACGCATGGTAGTCTTCGGTATAGAGGACGAGTAATGGTTCCCCAGTTAACCGATTTTAGAGAGGAGATCCTCATGGAGTTTCATTGCTCTCGATTTACTGTGCATCCAGGTGGCATGAAGATGTACCAAGATCTTCGTCGCCAATACTACTGAAGCGGGATGAAGAGACATGTAGGAGACTTTGTTCGACGATGTCTCACGTGTCAACAGGTTAAGGCTAAGCACCGTGGCCGCCAAGGCTACTACCATTGTGAGGTGGCTGGGCGGAAGTGAGCACGCCACGATGGATTTGTGACCCACTTGCCACGGACACCACGGGCGCGATGCGTGTGGGTGATAGTGGACCGCCCACTAAGTCGGCATATTTTCTCTAGTCGTGCGATGACCTTCACATCGAGAGACTCGTCTGGGCTGTATATCCGAGAGATTGTTCCCACAAGATGGAGTACCAAGATCCACTGCGGTCGCATTAAAGACCTGAAGTACAGCGCACTTTTGGAAGAGTTTCCAAAAGGCTATGGCACACGGTTGACCATGAATACAACTTTCCACCCATAGATGTGATGGTCACGAGAGACCATACAGTGTTAAAGGACATAAGTTATGAGCATGCTACCCGATCATAAGTGGGTAGCTGGGAAGAGCATTTGCCCTTAGTGGAGTTCACCTACAACAACAGTTACCAGGTGAGTATACAGATGGCTCCATATGAGGCATTGTATGGGAGGCCATGCAGATCACCGATATGTTGGACCGAGGTGGAAGAGAGCTCCAATAGTCAAGTCCTAATATGATTGGGAGACAACCTCCGAGAAGGCGAAGATATTTCAGCAGCCTTTCACGGCCGTGAGCCTAGAAGAGCTTTATGCTGATGTACTACATCGACCTCCCTTAGGAATTCGAGGTTGAGATCACGTCTTCTTGAAGGTGATGCCTAAGAGAGGAGTGGTCGTGTTCGACAAGCCGGAAGCTATCGAGGTTCATCACCTTCGAGATACTGAGAGGTAGGCACCGGTGAGCTGCACGGCTGGCTACCCGCCCAGCATGTCGTGTGTCCATGAGGTATTCCACGCCTCCATGTTTCGAGGTACACTGTATCCAAACATGTAGTGGATTGGGGAGATTGAGGTTGACACGGATGGGACCTTCGAGAGTGGACCAGTGCATTATGGATAGCCTGGATCAGGTTTTGCACGCGAAGACCGTGAGGTTAGTGAGGGTGCTAAGTGTCACATCAGAGTGGGAGTGAGTCAACATGGGAGCGCGAGGACATGATGCGGGCCACCTATCCCTTCTTGTTTAGAGATGAAGGTACGTAGTTTAGTCGTTTAATGCTTAAATGACTAGTTTACATGCATGGCATAGTGCACGTTGCATATGCATGTGATTTGATGTTATTGTACGGAATTTTGGGACGAAATTCTTTTTAAGGAGGGGAGAATGTAAAACCCGAGAAAATTAGAATTTTCTGAAAAAGGGAAAAATGGTAATTTCGGTCAAAATCTGAAATTTTTACTAGATATCGGATGACGAAACGAATTTCACCGTTGGAATCGTCTCACGAAATTTAGCTTCCACGCCGACCCGAGACGTCAAATTTCACGCTTCAAGGCACCGGAAAGGCGCCTGTGTCGTGATGACGTACCAGAGAGACACGTGGATGTGACAAAGTCACCACACATACCCATGTGACACATGTTGCATGATTATGAGAGGATGAAGATGAATGGCTTAGATGAAGCCACGTGTCAAAAATCCCTTAAAAGTCAAACCAAGGGACACAAAGGGGATTAAATGAAAAGTTTAAGTGAATAAGACAAAAGAAGAATAGTCTTCTTCTTCTCCATTTTGGAACAAAACGTCACAGTGAGTGGGAGATCCAGATTTTAGAGAGAGAAAGAGTGAATTCTCTCTAGATTTCCAGGCGTTCGGACCCTCGGTTCTCTTTGGGCCAAGAAGAAAAGCTATTCTACACTCCAAGGGCTACTCGTGGAAGCCGGTTTTGCGGAGTTCTGACAACTCCAAGAGGTAGGGATCTTTTCTTATTTGGTTTATTCTTTGGTTAAGAGCCATTTTAATGAATGGGGATTTGTTGAGGTCTGAATGGTCGTATTATCGGTCTCAAAATCTTTGAACCGAGCCGAAAATCTCTATCAGGGCCATGGCAAGGTCAACTCTGTGGTTTCACTGCTCACGTGAGATGTCATGGTGATTTTCAGGTTGCTTCGAAAGTGATTCAAAATGAATTACTTTGATTGTTAATTAGCCCATGTGAGCTAATTTTGGTGTTATTGTTGTAAATTGAATAACATGATTATGTTAGTATACTTACATTATATATTAAGATGAAGTCATTGAATTTGCATAATGTATTCTTATACAAGACCAAGCACCCTAGAATATTAGATGTGAGTGCATGACAAATAAAATCGAAGGGTTGTCCAAATGATGAAATTTTTGTAAAATTATTAAACCTAATAATTTTATCGGAAAGTTGTCCGAAGAATGCATAAGAAAAAATTGTCCACCACGTCTAAGTGGCTCCATGAATCGCTTCTGTGAGAGTTACCCAACGAATTCCTCCGCCTGAGGATTGTCCAACGTATATGGCTTGTTTATCTCAGAGGGTTGACCAAAAATTTAAAAACAAATATTTTTGTTTTGGAAATGATTTCATGCATGGCTTAGGTAATGTGTGAGGGAGTCGATGAGGACTCGAGACATAGATTGGGCATGTAGACATTCAAGTTGATCATGTATTTGTTGAGTGTGATTGTTTGCCATGACATGTGCACTTAGGTGGGGAGTAACCCAATTAGGAAATTATCACTACTGGGCATTGCTCACCTTGTCGAGGGATCATTATCTCAAGTATAAGGAGTGTACAGGAGGACGACACTCACTAGAGGCCGCGTTTTAGAAGAAAGCCGGATTGTGGCTTTGAAAGATATATTTTGTATAACATGTATTAAAACTCTAACTGTTGATATATATTTGGTTAAGAGTAATGTAATAACTCTTGAACTATTGTTATATAGTTGATGTATTTTGATGAGTATGATGTGTAGGCCCAAGTGACTATTTTTACTCATGTATGTGTCTCGTGATACGAGATGCACAGATTTTCCGCAGGTTGACGGGTTGTCAACGGACCCCCGAGAAATGGGGCGTCACAAAGAGCACATATACCTTTTTTTTTTCCTTCTTTTTATTGAAATTGAAACATGGATACATTCTAAAGCCATTGAAACAGTACCTCCCCTACAGCTCGTTGTGCAATCTTCCCTTCTGAAGCCAAAGCTTGTTCAACACATATGTGGGCATGCACACCATTTTCAACATAAGTGAAATCATACAGCTAAAAGTATCATTATCTCCACTATGAACCGCATTGTTAACATGGAACAAAAATAAGCATTAGAATTTACTAAGCAGTGACCAAAGATGAATTAACCAAAATAAAAAGAAAGCGCTTCAGCACACCCTCAAGCAAATCCCCAACAAGAAACACCGTTTTCTCAGATACCGATCTCACCGCCGAGTTGCCTATATCTCTTAAAGACAAAACCATCGATTGCAACCGGTTTAATCTAAAATAATAATGATGATAATCTTTTTAACCGCTCTATTCATTTTTTGTTACTTCACCGAAAGCAAAAATGTATGCATTAAGCCCTACACTAGCTTTGATCTAAATCATCTCTAAATAAATAAATATATATATAAGAGGTATATTTTACCCTATGAAACAGTAAGAACAAGTAACACATTTTCATGTATCTTGTTTACCCCATAGACAGATGCTTAATGACCATGTCTAGATTAAGGAAATAAATAAAAATGTAATGGTATCTCAACACGAGTAAATTGAGTCACTTTAACAATATGGATTGATCATTTAGTTGCAAGCATTTGGGGAAGGGTGATTAAGAGAAGACTTGGGGGATTAATTTATGAAAGTCGGCCTAGTCAAGCTAGCATGCTGCAATAACCAAGAATCTTGTAGTTCCTGCAGTGCATTTGGAGAATCAAGCATATAATCATGTATCCATGCATATAAACTGTATGATATATGTTAGTTATCTCAAAGCACACCATTGGTTTATGCCCACACAACACATTTGCATCTACAATGTAGTGAAACATCCCTTGCTCGACCTAGAAACTCTGCTCCAATTCCTTGGAACTGAATTTTAGGAGTTTGCATGTTTTTACTGATCTTAACCATAGCAATTATGTACGCACTATAGCCCATTGGTCGTGATAGGCCGAATTTCAAATTTTAAAACCACTGAAGCAATCAAAGTACAATATTTTAGACTTAGAACACAAATCGCAGAAGTGGAGAAAGCACCCCACCCACCACCCCATGGACTCGCTCATGAGTATTACATAATGAAGAGCAATTGCAAATTCCTTCAAAGCTGCTCCAACCACTACCATGGTAGGCATCATAGTGTCCGTAAATGTAAGCTTCCATTCTATTCAGAAATTCTGAATCGTACCAAAAAAATAAAAAAAAGAGATTCAAGAAATTTTATATACCAAATCATTCAAGTTCAATATTCTTAGCACTTGGTTTGGATTTCTCATATCAGTTTAGGGGAAAATTCTATAAACAAGAACCTCAATTTTAGTTAATGCATTTAATTGTAATGCCCTGATGTACTTAACAGACATGTATTAATCATCATTCAATCAACTTGCAGTATAAAAGTGTTTGATTTTGAAATATGCCTAAGCAAGTTACAACTTTGTAAGAGTTTAAAACCAGATTATCATGATTTTTAACATCTCTTTCACAGATGGACCTTCCTAAGATGGTCATGTAAAGAAGCTAATACAAGGGATGAAATATTTATATCTCAAAAAAACTAAGCTCTACCATGAATTCCTTATGATTAGGGGAATACCAGGAAACTACTTTTTCTGAACCAAGGACTTGCAATGCATATTCACAAAAATACTGGTTCTTTCACATCTATACGCCACTCTCTGTTTTTCAAATTGAGAGCAACTCCCGAATCAATTCTGAAGCTGAAGTGATATGACCTCATTGAAGGCTGTCATAGCCTCAACCTCCTCCTTGGTAAATGTTTTCCCTACTCCAGATGATCCTATCAACATTGTCGGCTTGATTGACTAAAAAAATGGAAAAGTAAAACAGTGAGAAAATTGCACAAACATTTACTTGAATTTCCTTAAAAATTATTCCCATGAAAAATCCTGACATTCAAATCAAATCAATTAATTTGTTAAAATGGAAATAGATGAGATTTGGATAATATATATGTAGATAGAGACAATTACTTATGATTCAGTCCAGCTTTCTGTAAGGCTATTTGGAACTTGACCAACCAGATTATTACTATGCAATAAATTGAAAAACATAAGGAAGTCAGTTAGACATGTTAAGAATCAAACTAGTGCCAGATTCTTAGCCCAATAGAATATAAAAAACACTTCAACTAAAAATCCAGAATTTAAGTGTTATATTATAGAATTTTCAATAGAAATAGTTGTAAGTAATTTTAGAACTTCAAAAATATTTGAAGAACAAGCATGATTTCTACTAATGAAATCACTAGACAAATAAGTTTAAACAAATAAAGTGCAACAATTAATTAAAAATTATTACCAGCAAGGAAAGAGAATAATGACAAAAAGTGACTTGATATTATAAATAAGAAAATTGACACACAAATACAAATCCCAAATGCACTACCACCAATTGATTAATAAATACACAAAATATGATGCATAGAGTTATCATAAGATAAACCCTCATTATCACTTAAAACTTCAGTTTTGTCCAATAACAACTTTATCAAGCAACCTAGAAGGACAGATGATAAATACGTTGTTGGAAGTTTTGCTGTCCAGACAGCTTTGTTACTTCTCCTTCAAGTTCCATCACCTTCTTCTTATGATTTACATTCTCCACTTACAGAAATCAAAGACAGCAAGGAAAAAAAGAAACAAGAATGAGAAGGCTAGTTTTAATTTTACCAAAAACAACACTAATTTATCCAAACCTTCAACATCATGAACTTACTATGTATTTGGTCATGTCTAATTTTAAACCAAATGAATATAGAGTTACATCATGGGTCATGCTTTCTGTAGCAGCTATTATGACATTCAGTGCAAATATTTGAAAAAAAATAAATAGTATACACACTTGATTCTAGTAAGCAACAGTAATGATGCACATTCAATATAAAACGAAATATGTTTAAATAGGAATTATATAGGCACAAGAAGGCAGAGAAAAAAAATAATATAAAAGAAGATAATGAGCATGGCCGACTTGAGGTAGAGACTATTGAAAATAGATGGTTATGCCGCTTAGAGTTCCCATTAGAAATGGAAGCAACCTTTTAAACAAAGATCTTTCTAATTTATCAATTAAAAACAACATTGTTGTTTCAAATCCATCAAAACTTGATCACATTGTTTTGATATTTCAGCTAAGAGAATATCTCGCCCTATGTCATAGGAAATCTTGAAATCTACAAATTCCTTAAATTAAAATTATTACAAGAATTCAGCCACTTTAGTTATAAGAAAATTACCTTCTAAGTTGGTAGAAAAGCCTGACATCCTTATGAATAGCTACAAATCCAAGAATTTGCCAATAACACTTGTTGATTAAGGGTAGTTGGGTCATGCCTTGCCCACAACACCTCAAGCAATGTCTCATATGCGCTTTCCTTGGGATCATACTAAACCCTAACCACTTCTAAGTGGTTTGTGGTCAGATTATGCGAAAACCCCTAGTTGTACCCCACCTCTGTCTTCGTCACACCATGTGTAAAACCCGGGAAAATTAGAAATTTTCAAAAAAATGACAAAATGTTAATAAAAATAATAAATTGCTATAAGGGTTCAGGGAAGCCTAGAAAATTGTCTAGATCTCGGATGACGAAACGGATTGCTCCGTTAAATTTGTCTCGCGAAATCTAGTGACCCAGAAAAGTTTCGTCGAATTCTAAGACAAGCGGAATATTTTATAATTTTTTGGGTGGTAAGTCGTCAGTGACTTCAGGGACGAAATTTTTATGAAAATCTCATAAGTTAGGAAATGGTTTGAACTAAGTTCATTTAAAATAAAGTGAACTAAAAATAAATAAACTTTTTTCGGGATAGAAACAGACACGAGTGAAGCAATATGAACTATGTATCTAAAATAATAATAATAATAATAATAATAATAATAATAATAATAATAATAATAATAATAAATAAAAAATAAAAATAAAAAAGATAAAAGAAAGGTCAAGAACGGACGGGAGAAGGGAGCGTGGAGGGAGAGAGAGCGTCTGAGAGAGATTTTATTTTATTTTATTTCTTTCTTCACTTCTTTCTCAAATCTATGGAAATCGGATCGTAGGTTTTCATCGGGGCTAAAGGCAAAGTTGATCCACGCAGTTAGGGCTACGTGTGGGTATCAAAATCTTGGAGTTTCATCAAACTCCACGAGGTAGGGAATTTTCCTACTTGTGTTATTTTTAGCGTAAAGGTCATTTAATGGCTTGGGATTGACTTAGAAACCGTGAAAGGCTGTAAATTTCAGTCCCCAATTTTTTGGACTGAGTGTAGGAATTTTTAGGAATTTTTTGGACTATTTTCGGACAGTCCGGGTTGAATTTCTGATCGCTGACGCCTCCTAGCTAAATTTCGATCGGTTGTCAAATACCCGTGCTAAAAAATTTCGTGTGACTATTTTCGCGCTTGACCGAGTTTGCATTTGGTTTTGATCCCAAGACTGATGTATGTGGGTTTTGTGGTGTGTCTTGCTATCCCAATAATTTGGTGACGAACAGTAAAGGGACCAAGAGGTGCCCTGTTTTATGTGGGTCCAAGATTCGGGCCATTTTGTGTGTTATTGTTGTAAAAGATTAAATAACATGATGTTGTGTGTAAAAATCATGTTAATATATGCTATTTGATGTATTAACGTGAATTGCATGGATGTAAATTATATGTAAAAATTATAATTATCCATGGTGTATTAATGTTTAATGTAACACTCATATTTACATGTAACATAAAGGAAAATGCATTGGCATCATGCATTTCATATGCACAATCACATTGTGTCGAGTCGTGTCACATCGCTTCTAGTCGGGTGTGTGTGCATGGTACTGTTATTCACCATTCTTGGTGAATGTGTGGTGAGCTTAGAAATGGGACAACGTCCAAAATTGAGACTCACGGTCAGTAAACAATAATAATAAATCACATGTTTAGTGAAGCAAGACGCGCATCCTGTGTGGTGAAAGACCTAAATTTTATTCTTGGTCAGACATATGGATCCAACGATGAGAGTTCACGAAAGTGTCGGAAGGCGATGCGAAGCCTACGGTGAGACCCCGAAAATTGGCAACCCAAATAAACACACGGGATTTGATAAATTAAAATTAGAGGGTAGTCCAATGGTTTAAATCATTGGGTGAAACACCAATGACTGGTTTTTCACACTTGGCGTTGCAGGTGTGAGGGAGTCGGTCGGGACTCAGGTTGTGGGCATGAGGAGTCTCATCTCATGCATGACACATAACATTCCATATAAGATTGCATAATTTATATGGAATATTGTTTGATGTTTTATGTATGCCATTACATGTGCATTTTAGGCGGTGAGTAGCCCCTCAGGAGAATTTTCTATCGGGCATCAGCCACCTGCTGTGGGACTCCCTTCGTGCACAGGAGTGTATAGGGAGACGACGCTCCAACAAGGCCGTGATTATGAAGAAGGTTGACATGTGGCCTTGATGTATGTAAAAAGAATTGTAATTAAATTATTTTCGACTATCAGATAAATAATATAGTATGTAATTATGGTGTTAAGGTCGTGGATCTGACTTCATGGATCAATATTAATCATAAATTTCATATTTTTAATTTAAATATTAATGAATGGGTCCCACTAAAGGGACATATTGAGGTGGTGCTGGGTAAACTATATTAGAACAAGCTAGTTTTAATACATGTTCAGTATAAGAGTGTTGAAATAAACTCTTATGGATTACTATTATATAGGTTATATGTTGGGTAGAGCTACCCGAACAAGGGAGACTCTACCCGATTTTTAGTGGAAATATGGATCCCGATAAATGGGACACAACCATGTGGTATCGGGTAAACCGAAATCCACAGAATTCACTGTGCTGATTCGTTGTCAACGGACCTCCGTATTCGAGTTTCACAAAGATGGTATCGCAGCACAGTATACGATCACCAGAGCTGAGGGCCACGCTTAGGCCATGGCTATTGTGATGAAATTGATACCTGTCACAAACTCTGGTATCGGAGTTTAGGTACACGAATACCTGGGGGTTCATGGACGGGTTTGCACCACCGCATGCATGGTGTGTTTCATGTCAGGTTCTGGCCATGTGTTTCATGTTTCAGGATCATGTGAATTTGTGTGTTATAATTTATGCTGAGTTCATATACACAATATGATGTGTATGAAACGTGATTGCGTATTATTTGGCGCTGGGAAAATTATATGCATGGCATAATGTATATAAGAAAAAGTGACGCGGCTAGAACTATAACCTTAGGGGTTCCTGAAACGAAATGAACCTTAAAGTGTTGAATGAATAAATAGTGCACCGTTGGCAAGTAGCACCACTTAAGTGATGAACGGGTCAGTTCATGGTTGTCAAGTCTATTAGTAATTGGCATGTGCATTACTAGTTAGACTGAAATGAAATTAAATAAAGTTTGTTACCATTTGACATGTGTAGATGGCAAGTCAAGGACGGGGATGTAGAGGTCGCTCCACGATATACAGTCAGCACCACCGCTTGACTAGCGCACCTTGCTGAGGTCGTTGGGGTTGCGTTTACCACCATTGTAATGTGCTAGTGCAACTGTAGTCGTGAGGTCCGAGTAACCTTCGTAGAGAGATTCAAGTCACATCATCTCGACGTTATAGGGGAGGGGATCCGATGGTGCGCACCATTGGTTCCAGAGGACCGAGAAGGTATTAGAGGCTATGGATATTACCCGATATGCCAAGATCAGCTAGCTGGCGCTTAGCTAGTGGTGAGCCCCCAAGTGTGGTGGGACCGGGCTAAGACTCCTAGTGGATTTAAAGGCAATGACTGGGCAGAAGCTCCATGGGCTTTATGAGCAGTTATATTTTCCGGCCACTGATAGACATGCAAAGGTCTAAGAGTTCCTAGAGCTGAAGCAGGGAACGATGACAGTGATAGAGTACATGGCCAGATTCACTGAGTTGGCATGTTTTGGTGATGACTATGTAGCTACAAAAATGGCCAAGGTCAGGATATTTGAGCATGGACCGAAGTTGTTCATTCGGGGTAAGATTGTGGGCCTCCAGCTACAGGACATGGAATCTATGGTCAGGACAGCTCTGGCCATAGAGAAAGAGATGGAGGATGCATGGGGTATTCGGGATGCGAGTGTCGGTGGGAAGAGGAAGGAGGATCAGCCTTCTTTGAGTTTGGGAAAGAGACAGAGGACTTATGTCCCACGAGCGCCTGTGTAGGTGGCCGGGCCAGTACAATGACATGTTTCTATCACATCGCCCGGCACATGAGAAGGGATTGTCCACAAAGGTAAGGATCCCAGAATTATGGGACAGCGCAGTCCTAGTCATCAGTGGGACAAGTGCGAACACAATTTGTTCCTTCTCACCAAAGTGGCTGAGGGACCAATATCGGGCCTCACAGGCCGCATGCTCTTCTGGCCACAATGTAGATAGGCCAGAGAGGCTAGGGTATGGGTCGAGGTCGAGGCCAAGACTCCCTCAGGGCTCTGCGACTTCGTGGACCCAGGGCTGCTTTACGTCAGGGTACCATTGGGATCGTGAGTTTCTCATAGATCAATATGATACGCGGGTAATGCCTCCGCTCTCATAAGAGTGTTGTTTAAATCTTCGATGCATCATATTCATGTTTATCGGGTCAAAGATAATATGAGAAAAGTTTCGCTTAAAGGTGGAGACCTCGATGAGCCATTACACGTGAGTTCTCCCTTAGGGACTAAAGCAGGATCGATCAGATATGTCGGGATTGCGGAGTTAGAGATCTCGTGGATCTCGCTCACGGTGGACCTTCAGGTGATGGACATATCAGATTTTGATGTCATTCTGGCATGGACATAATGAAAGCACAATCGAGTCATTGTCATTGATTGTGATAGTAAGAGGATACCGCCACACACCCGCATGCCAGATCCGCAGGACTTTTCAAGGGGCGAAGCATGATGCTTTACCCCAGACTGTTCATGACTCCAGATGGAGTGGACAATTGATGGGTCATTAGTAAGCTCACCTCAGAGACGTTCTGATGTCAACACTTGAGTCTACCTCGGGTGATTTCATGAAAGGAGGATGTCTTGCCTCGATGAGTCGCCGATTACCCCTGTGGATGTGGGACTTTGTCGGGCTGAATTACACCCTAGTACGTCCCCCATTTCTATGACTCCTCATAGGATGGCACCAGTTGAGCTGCAGGAACTCAAGGTCCAACTGCAGGAATTGTTGGATAAGGGCTTTATTAAACCTAGAACTTCACCATGGGGAGCTCCGGTTCTATTTGCGAAGAAGAAAGACAAGACCCTTCGACTGTGCATTGATTACCGATAGTTGAATAGGGTTACGATCAAGAATCAGTATACCGAGAATTGATGACTTGTTTGATCAATTTAAAGGGGGCGTGAGTTCTACCAAGATAATCTTTCAGATCGGTTATCATCAATAGAGCAGAGACTATATTATCTCAAGATAAAGCAGACTGTGGTATCAGAATAAATGCACGATTTTTCGCCGATTTAATGAGCTAATGATATTCATGGATCTCATGCATAGGGTATTCCAGCCCTATTTAGATGAGTTTGTTGTGGTCTTTGTTGACGACATCTGGATCTACTCCCAGTTTGAGGAGGAGCATGAGGATCATTGGCGACCACTCTCCAGAACTCAAGGACCATCGGGCCAGATGCCAAGCCCGCGTAAGGGGAGCTAAGCCATCGAGGCGAGATTTCAAGACACGCTGTGGTCTGGCCTGTGTGTGTCAGTAGACCCTAAGAAGGTAGAGGTTGTTATGAGTTGGGAGAGGTCGAAGTCAGTCTTTGAGATAAGCAGTTTCTTAGGATTGGCAGGGTATTACAGGAGATTTATTAAGGATTTCTCCCGACTAGCAGCACCTATGCATCAGACACCCGTATGGGTCAAGCTCGAGGGATGACCTCGTGAGAAGGCATTCCAGGAGTTGAAGAGGAGGCTTACTTCAGCTCCTATTCCGATAGTCCCGAACAAGGACGGAGGTACACAAGCGGTACCGTGGATGCCTCTGTGGACTAACTGGATGCCTTGGTGATGCACCCGTGAGGGTTGTGGGCTGCGGCCCTGCATGCCTAAAGAATCAGTGCGTATTCACTTACATGATCCCCGGGAGTTGGCGGCCATAGTCTTTGCCTTAAAGATTTGGCGCCTACTACTTGTATGGTGAGCGCTTTTAGGTGTTTTTGCACCATAGCAGTCTCGAGGTATATTCCACACAAATGAGACCTCAACATGAGCAACGCATGGATGGAGTATCTCGAGGATTATGACTTCACTTTGCATTACCATCCCGGTAAGGCGAATGTACCAAGCACGCGCCACCGGTCTGGGAGTACTGGGCTAGTGTAGCTTCCCCGAGAGTGGCGTATGTTCGAGATCGTGGGACGCTTTAGGCCATAAGACAGCTGATCGTGCCTCGTGGAGTGCTAGGAGTTCGTAGCTACGGGCCATCCCATCGAAAGGTGGTGATTGTTTCAGGGACATGTCGTAAAGATATCGTTTATTAGGGATCGAGTACTGTCAAATGGTGACGAAGGTCGCCATCCACACACGGTAGCCTGCATAGGGATCTCGTCAGGCCCTCGCGATTCAGGGATTCGGAGAAGAGATCCTCGTGTGGAGTTCCACTCGCTTCTCGCTATTGCATCCGTGGGTGGCATGGTAAGATGTCCGAGATCTTCATCGCTAATATTATCAGAGCGGATGAGATTTTGTTCGATGGTGCCTCACGTGTCAGCAGGTAAAGGCTAAGCATTAGAAGTCAACAGGTTTACTCCAGCCATTAGAGGTAGTTGAGTGGAAGTGGGAGCATGTCACGATCAATTTTGTGACCCACTTGCCATGGACACATCGGACGCATGATGCCGTATGGGTTATAATGACCTGCTCACTAAGTTGACACACTTTCTAACGATTGCTAAGACCTTCACACCGGAGGAATTTCGCCTATTATATTCATGAGATCGTCTCGCCACATGGAGGCCATTCTATCGGGAGCCTGACAGGATCCCAAGATTTATGGCACACTTTTGGAAGAGTTTCCAAAAGGCTATGGGGACATAGTTACCGATGAGCACATCATTTCATCCTCAGACAGATGGTGGAGAGGACCATACAGATTTTAGAGGACATGCTGCGTGCATGTGTCTTGGATCTCAAGGGTAGTTGGGAGGAGCATTTACCCTTAGTGGAATTCGCCTACAACAACAGTTATCAGGTGAGTATTCAGATGGCACCCTATGAGGCCTTATATGGGAGGCCATGTCGATCACCGATTTGTTGAACATAAATGGGAGAGCATTCCATCACTCCGGTCCCTGGGACAGATTCGAGACACCTCCGAGAAGGTGGATCTGAGCGCGCCTTCACGACCAAAGCTAATTAAGAGCTAATGCACGACAGGACGACGTCTCGACCTCTGTGAGTTTCGAGGTCATGATCATGCCTCAAGGTGATGCCTAAGAGAGGAGTGACCCGATTCAGAAGCTAGGAAGCCACGCCGATGTATAATGGGGCCCTTCGAAATTAAGAGGGTGGGCACAATTGCATATCGATCAGCGCTACCACCGAGTTTATCAAAACTGATAAGGTGTTCCACGCCTCCATGTTCGAAAAATATATTCCATATCCAAATTTCATGGTGGATCGGGAGAGATTACTATTGACACTTATGGGACCTTCGAGGAGGGACCAATGTGTATCTTAGATAGCTGGGATAAGGTTTTGCGACGCAAGACAGTGCGGTTGGTAAAAGTGTTGTGGTAACACCGAGGAGTGGAGGAAGCAACGTGGGAACGTGAGAACACGATGCGGGCCACATATCCTATCCTATTTGAGGACGAAGGTACGTGGTCTAATATTTGGCATTAGAATATTACTGCATATGCATGTGTTTGTGTGTACTAGTATGTGTGAATTTCGAGGATGAAATTATGTTAAGGGGGGAAGAATGTGAAACTTCGGAAAATTAGAAATTTTCAAAAAAAAATGGTAAAATAATAAATTTCCATGGCCCGTGTAATTAGAAAATTGCTCTAGATATCAATACTAAACTGATCAAGGCCATAAATTCGTCGCGAAACTAGTGACCCGTAAAAAGTTTCGCTTCAAATTCCAGACAAGGTAATATTTTATGATTTTGGTGTGTCGTCATGATCTCGTGGACGAGAGGATTTACCAAAATCTCGGGTTAGAAATGACTTGAACTAAGTTCATTTAAAATAAAGTGAACTGAAAATAAATAAACTTTTTTTGGGGTAGAAACAGACCCGAATGAAGCAATATGAACTATGTATCTAAAATAATAATAATAATAATAATAAAATATAAAATAAAAATAAAAAAGATAAAAGAAAGGTCGTGAAACTGACGGGAGAAGGGAGCTTTAGAGAGAGAGAGTAACCGAGAGAGATATTTTATTTATTTTTTAATTTCTTTCTTCGCTTCTTTCTCAAATCTATGGAAATCGGACCGTAGGTTTTCATCTGGCCATAAGAAGTCGATCCATCGCAGTCGAGGGCTACGCGGGCACTGCATCTGAGTTTCACAAACCCAAGAGGTATGGAATTTCCTACTTGTGTTATTTTCTTAGTGTAAAGGGGTCATTTAATGGCTTGGGGATTGACTGAAACCGTAGTTCAGAAATTTCAAATTCCCACTTGGGGATCGAGGTGGGAATTTAGAATTTTTCGGATCTGATTAACAAATTGTCAATTTCTAGACTGCTGTGACGCCCTAGTTGAATTTTCTGGATCATGTCGATACCAAGCTAAAAAAATTTCGTGATCAAGTTGGGGTTGTTTGATCGAGTTCGTGATTGGGTTTTGATCCCAAGACTGATGTCTGTGGGTTTTGTGGTGTGTCTTGATATCCCAATAATTTGGTGACGAACCGTGAAGGGACCAAGAGGTGCCCTGTTTTATGTGGGTCCGAGATTCGGGCCATTTTGTGTGCTATTGTTGTAAAATATTAAATAACATGTTGTTGTGTGTAAAAATCGTAGAATATGTTGGTCTATATTATCTGATCGCATGGATGTAAATTATATGTAAAAATTATAATTATCCATGGTGTATTAATGTTTAATGTAGCACTCATATATACATGTAGCATGAAGGAAAATGCATTGGCATCATGCATTTCATATGCACGGTCACATCGCGTCGAGTCGTGTCACATCGAGTCTACCGGGTGTGTGCACAGATCGTTTATTCACCATTCTGTGAACGCGGTGAGCTCGTAGAAAATGAGACAACGCTCCAAAATTGAGACTCAATGCAAGGTAAAATAATACAATAATAAACACTTGTGTTTAGGGTGAAGTACATGGCAGATCCCCAAGGTGAAAGACCCGTGATTTTATTCGTCGTACATATGGATCCAATGATGAAAGTTCGAAAGGTCAGAAGGCAATGCGAAGCCCGCGTGAGACCCCGGGTACCTTCGCAACCCAAATAAACACACGAGACGGATAAATTAAAATTAGAGGGTAGTCCACGGTTTAAGCCACTGGGTGAAACACCACACGTAGTTTTTCAATTTCATGCTATAAAGGAGGGAGTCGGTCGGGACTCAGTCAGGCATGAGGAGTCTCATCTCATGCATGAAACGGAACATTCCATATAGGATTGCATTATTTATATGGAATATTGTTTGATGTTTTATGAACGCCATTGCATATGCATTTTAGGTGGGGAGTAGCACTTGTAGGAGAATTTTTCTATTGAGCATTACTCACCCCGTTGTGGGACCCCCCTTTTAGGTACAGGGGGTGTATAGGGAGACGACGCTCCAACGAGGCCGTGATTATGAAGAAGGTCGACATGTGGCCTTAATGAATATAAAAAGAATGGTAATTAAATTCTTTTGGACTATTGTATAAATAGTCGGGTATGTTATTATGGTAAGAAGGCCGTGATCAGACTCTTATGGACTGTCATTAACTGTTAAATTTTATATTTTTAATTTAAATATGAATGAATGGGTCCCGGTAAAAGGACGTATTAAGGTGGTGCCGGGTAAACTATATTAGAACAAGCTAGTTTTAATACATGTTCAGTATAAGAGTGTTGAAATAAACTCTTATGGATTATCATATACAGTTAAGTGTCGGGTAGAGCTTCAACAAAGGAGACTCTACCCGATTGTGAAATACGATCCCGACAATGGACACAACCATGTGGTATCGGGTAAATCGAAATCCACAGGAATTCCACAAGTTGACGGGTTGTCAACGGGACCCTCGGATTTGGGGTGTCACACCATGAACTTGCTAAAGCATGAAGCCATTACCCCCAAGCATCCTCAGATCCACTGGCAAAATGCCTACCTCGCGAGATGTCGCCACGTATTTGGTGAGAGCATACGAAGAGAAATGAAGAAACAAATGAAGGAAGAGAAGTGAGATGTGGGTGGACTAATCAGGAAATAGGAGTTCAAATTTATTCTCTTAGGGTTCCTTTGAAATGATTGTCTTAGGTTACTTCAAATGAATGGTTCAGATTTCATCAATATTAATCTTATGGGGCCAAAGATTAAATTCTTATTTTAAAACTATAGTCAATTGTATAAAAATCTTCTATTTGCGAAATATGGCCCAAATAATCTATAATGTCAATTTATCATAACTAATTTATTGAATAAAATCATTTTTTTCTAATACCCAAATTTGTATAAGTTAACTTAAAATGTAAACGCATAAGTTCTAATAAATTCTTATAATATGCATATAAATTAAGAATTAAAATTTTATTGTCTTAGTTTTCTAGCTTATACATATGAATTAATTATTTTAATTCAAATGCAAGTTAATTCTATTTTTTTTGACAACTAAACACTGTTACAATATAGTAAATTATCCCCACTATGACTCAAACATGAGACTCTTCCCTAGATGTTTTGCCTTTTTAAATTTTGAAATCTCTACCAATTGAGCTAAGCTCTACCTAGGGTTAGAAATATAGGAAATATCGGCCGATTTTTCGCGTGTCGATGGATATCAACACTATATATCCCTTCGATAGTCGATCCACATAAATTTCGGAATTTTTTTTTTGCAATTATCAGCAATATTTCGGCGATATATCGGTATTTTACCAATTTTTCAGGACATTTCCCAAAATTTGACCGATATATTAGTCAATTGCATAAAATGGAGTTGCTGTTAGGTGGGTTCGAACCTTGCCCAAAACCGTAGGATGCAAATTTTTAATATATTGTCTTTATTATTTATGAATGTTTTTTTTAATAAATTTATGAATATTTTAATAATTTATAATAACTAAATATAAATATACAAATATATAAAATATTGGTGGTCTATTATACATTCTTATTATAATTTACCAAATTTAAAAAACTATTGAATAAAATATTTTGTATAAATCATATAAAATAATTTATTTCTTAATTAAATATAGTTTAATAAAAATAATTTTATTTTTTGGCAAACAAAATATAAATATAGTAAAAGAATAAAAAAATCAAATATAACGATATTATCATCTTCTATGCTTTCAAATTAATTTTGGATATGTAACTTAAATATATTCTTAATTTTGAATAATTTTTAATTACCGATATTTAAGTAAAAATATTCATCGATATATCCGTAAAATCCAAGTACTGATATATCCATCAAAAGCGATATTTTCATCCTTGGCTCTACCAATGTAGTTAATTCTATTTAATAATAAAGAAAAATAGTATATGAAAATTGGTTGTATTAATGAAAACTTAAAAAATAATTAAATTCATTAATATCAATGAATAAGAAGATACTTTATTCTTGATTAAAAAGAAGAAGAAGATAGTCTATCGACTAAAAAATAGTTTATCATAATTTATTTATTTAGATTCACTAATTCTAGATATATCAAACAAACTACTTTCATTATTTCTATTTTAGTACTTGCACGTGAATAGGCTGACTATAATCAATCTTACAAATGATTTATCAAGTTTCTATTATATAAGTCATGGAATAACTCAAATGGATTTTATATATATTATTATTGCTATAAAAGCTGTATGTGTTATAATTTTTCATTTAAAATATATAGTACATTTAAGTCAACATAATATATGTCTACCATTACCTTTTTTTCTTTTTCTTAGTGTGATGACATAAATTACCCAAACTCAATCAGGCATTATAATGTGATTGAAGTTATTCAATTTTATAAGGTTGCATAGACCATGGACTCCCCTATCCCCCCGCCAGCTGGCGGGCGTGGGTTGCTTTCTCATGAACTTCACTTCGAGATGGTGGATCGTGCCACCGACTTCAGTTTCGCCTCGGAATGGAGGGACGCTTAAGAATCTCTAAAGAAAGACCCTCGCGCCATCTAAATTTCTCCTAACTACAAAGAGTGTTATTTCTTCTTTTTTAATTACCCAGGCTACCCGCTACTAGGCAAGAAGAGCGCTAATACATTCTTATCTCTCCTAGCGATCTACGACAACCCCAGTTAATGACAATCCATTCTCAAAGTGACTTGATCCACCAATGTTTTAAATAAAGATGTGACCATGGTCCAATATTATATGATTTTGATAGTTTAAATATTTGGTATGGGTGCATTTAGAAACTCTATGTGTTGAATAAATGCTTATGTGAATGCAAGTTGGATAAGTAATATGTATAAAATTGTAAGAAGATCCACTAATCAAAATTTTAATTTCCAAATTTATACCCATTTACCTAATAAAGATTTGTTCTATTTCAAATTTGGCATCATCTAACACCCCATTTTAAATTTTTAAAGGAATAGTTTTATTTTTAACGAATAAAAGAAAAAATCTAACACCCCATTTGGTATATTTCAAATTGTATATTAAATTTTCAAATAAATGTAAATTAGTTTTGAAAATTAATAAATAATTTTCAAAATCTAAAATAATAAATAATTTTCAAAATCTAAATTAAAATTAATAAAATCAAATTAAGTTAAAAGTCATATTATGTGACTCAAACTCATATATATATATATAATAACTATTAGATCCCGGGTTCGAGTTCGAATCGGGTTAATTTACTACATTATAACTAAAATGTTTAACTATCAAACAAATTTGAAATAACCACTTTTAGAAACATTAGTTTTTTTTTTTTAAACAAAAATTAAATAATGATTATTATAGTTTTGATTTTAAATTTTGTTTATGAAATATTATATTCAAATGTTGATGTCCAAATATTATTTATAAAGATAAGTTATAGTTAAATTACACTCTCCCTTTTCTGTAAATCTGATCCCTTGTTATAATATATATATATATATATATATATATGGTTATAAATAAGGCTCTCCCTCCCATTTTTTCAATGACCCGCCATTTTCCTCCCCCTCTTTTTCACATCTTCTGTCCACTTGAACCAGTGGACCTCAACCCCAATCTGTCTCCCATATTCCTCCACCCACCACTCCATCTTAATTTACACTCCTCTCCTTGTTTCACCCCGAATCTAAGCCCAACAAAACCTCTTTGTAACAGCGCAGTCATGAGTTTTCCTCCCATCAGGCGGTCCTATGCAATTGGTCCTAAGGTGATGGTGCTTGTTGCTATTTTCTCTCAGAACCTATAAGCGAGTCCAGTTGATGAAGACGATCGAGGAGGAACTAGATCCATCAACACAAGCAAGATCGTGTCCCCAGATCCATCAAGCTTAGTGAGTTGGATTCGGGATTTTGAGGGGTGTTAGGATGAATTCCTTGGGGTCATACCTGGCAGTTTGTGTGTTTGGGTCAAAATGTGTTTGAATAGAAGGATATGATGAAATAGGAATTAGATGAGAAGATGTACGATTATTAGGTTTTTGAATTAAGATTTTTGAGAAGAGGGTTCTCGATCCTAAGATCGTAGACCATGTGATTATTTTGACCACCCCTTCCTTCTTTTTTATTTTTTGGGTTTTTCCCCATGGATGGATTTTAAGCAACCCTTTTCCTCTTTCCCCTAGTATATCATTGCTTTGTGTATATGCTACACCTGTTTAATATGTAAGACCCGAGAAATTCCAATTTCTGGAAAAATGGTAAAATCGTAATTTCAGTAAAAAATCCCGATTTATTCTCTAGATCTCAGATGATGAAACGGATTTCATCGTTGGAATCGTCTTGCGAAATCTAGTTAGCACGCCGACTCGTCGACCGATAGTCGAGTTGACATCGCCGAGGCACGCGCGTTCGGTGCCGAGCAACGATTTCTACGCGAAGAAAGACACATATAACACGACTAAGCAAAGCCGCGCGGCATGAGTGGAGAAAAGGATGAAACGGACGGGTCAAGATAGTGCCAAGTGTCAAAACTGGGGAAAGAGGGACATAATGGTCATTTTGAAATTGATTAAATGAGAAAAGACAAACACTCAATAGTGTTTGTCTCCCCACAATTCAAAAGGCAAAAACGTGAATTCAAGGAGGAAGAAGATGCGTATGATGGAAATGACGTTTTTTAAGAGGAGAAGGTTAGACTTATCTAGAATCGTGGGAGACTAATTCGTCTAAGTCAGCTGAGTAAGAAGGAAAGCTGTTCTACGTAGAGACCTACGCAGGCACCTGATTTGAGGAGTTTCACAAACTCCGAGAGGTAGTTTCTCCCTACGGTTTTATTCTTTATTTAAGTACTTTGTTAATGTTTGAGCTGAATAAGGCCGTGAGGGGCCGCTGCTAACGGTCCCAAATCTGGGACCAAATTGTTATAATTTTGAAACCCAAATGGTGATGTACCGTGATCGTCTACAAATTTTTAATTGCTACAGCAATTTGGCATTTATGTGTTAATGTATGCTTTGATGTGTATGATACCTGAATGGCAAGAAACCCGGTTCACAAAGTGAACCTATGATTGGTGATTTGTCGGGAATAGTAACCGAAGGTTTCACTATTCCTGATAATAGTGTTCACAAAATAGTTTTTGTGAAATAATGTGTTTGGTCGAGTAATGTAACACCCCGAAATATACCATATCGCAGTTTTCGAACCTGTTTAGGGTATAATAAAAGTAAAAGTATATTTATCCTAATAACAAAGATAAAATAAAATAAGCAAGAACTTGAAATTAAGGGTAAATTAATAAATACCATTCAATTCATGACCTGGTGGTCATATTATAATAAGTTCATATGCCAAAGTAAGAAAATGCATAAGTTAAATTAAAAGTAAAAGAGAGTTGGAGGACCAAAGAATAATATAAGAAAGATATTAGAATAAAATAAGGAAGAAAAATATGGAAGAGACAAGTGGCTTGAAGGAAAGAGGGAGGAAGTTTCCTCCTTTGAAAGTGAAATAAAAGGGGATAAGATCAAATAAAGATAAGACCAAAAATAAAGATTTCATTTTAGTCTTGGAGAAAAGAGAGTAAAAACGGGAAGAAGAAGAAGAAAAAAGAAGAGGAAGAAGAGAAAAGAGAAAAGAAGAAAGAAGACCAAGAAAAGAGAAGACGCGTATGGAACTGAATATTTGTATGAATACACATGTCTTGGGTTGTATGGAACTATGAGTATAGTTTTGTCTGAAAACTATGGGAGTATGGAAATCTAGTTTGGAATAGAAAGTTTAGATACATGGTTTAGAACCCTCTATCTTGTGTATGGTTTGGGTTTGGGAACTCCTAAACTCATTTCGTGTAGGGTTGAGTTGAGAAGAGCTCTAAGGCTCCTAGATATATGTTTTGAGAAGGGTCTAGTTGCAAGTTGAACACAGAATTCCCTATTTTTGAGTATATGCAGTAGCTGGATCTTAGAACGGGTTTTTGGGTCAGAAATACAGGTAATTCGGAAGAGAGTCCTTCTATTAAATTGTAGCCACATCAATGAACTTGATGTTAGGCTTTTGAATTTCTCAATTCGGACCCCTGTAAACCGTTATGGTCTTTTTTATCAGACACAAATGGGTGAAGGGTCAGCCCATAGAGGTCATCAACAGAGGTCGCACACCCTGCAGAGGCCACAAATTTCATCCTCGTAGGAGACACAGAGCTTGTCATGTAGAACTTAGGAGCTCGTCCCATGTAGCTCAAGCCAGAGAACTCCGTCCCGTAGACCTCGCCCCGTAGACCTTATCCCGTAGACTCCTCATTCCCGAGCTCCGGCCCCGAAGAGCCTGACCTCATCCCCAGAGGTCGCCAGAGCCAATATGTAGGAGCTCGCCGTCATGTAGAGCTCGGGCCTTGTCGTGTTAGGATCAGCTCACACTTCTGGGCAGCTCACGGGCCTCAGTCGGCCTCTCGCCAAGACTGCCGCGCATGACCTCCAACTTCTAAGGTCATATCTCCTTCATTTGAACTCCGATTTGGGTGTTGTTGTACCTTGCGGAAAGCCCATTGAGTCAAGAATCCATCCATATGTCTGAGGAAGATATTAGATGCCTATACCGGTGCGTTAGGAATGAGCCTGTCACTTCAGTGCAGCTCGTCACCAGGTCAGCCTGTCAAGATCGATCGCGCATGACCTCCAACTTCTGGCTGGGTCATACTTCGTTTGAACTCCGATTTTGGCAAATGACCGTATGGAAAGCCCATTGAGTCAAGAATCCAGCCATATGCCTGAAACAGATATTAGATGTCAGACCGGGTGCGTTATACTGAGCTCATCACCAGTGCAGCTCGTCAAGACTGACTCGCGATGACCTCCAACTCTCAAGGTCATATCTCCTTCGGTTAACTCGATTGCGTTCTCGACTCATGGAAAGCCCATTGAGTCAAGAATCCATCCATATGCCTGAGGAAGATATTAGATGTCATACCGAGGTTTTAGATTGCGTCACTTCAGTGCAGCTCGTCGCTCAGGTCGCCTGTCAAGACTGCTCGCGCATGACCTCCAACTCTCAAGGTCATATCTCCTTCATTTGAACTCCGATTGGTGTTGCTAATCTCTATGGAGCCCATTGAGTCAAGAATCCATCCATATGTCTGAGGAAGATATTAGATGTCATAACGAGGTGTTAGAATGAGCTCACACTTCAGCGTGCTTCGTCAGCTCCAGGTCACTTCGTCAGATCGATCACAAGATGACCTCCAACCCTAAGGTCATATTCCTTCGTTCGAACTCCGAATTGCGTTTTGACGTATGGAAAGCCCATTGAGTCAAGAATCCAGCCATATGCCTGGGCGAAGAGAGCAGATGCCATCAAGGTGTTATACTGAGCTCATCACTCAGTGCAGCTCGTCAAGATCAGACCGCGCATGACCTCCAACTGAAGGTCATATCTCTCCCTTCAAGCCAACTCCGATTGGTGTTCTCGACTCTATGGAAAGCCCATTGAGTCAAGAATCCACTCTATATGACTGAGGAGGATATTAGATGTCAGACCGAGGTGATAGATCGAGCCGTCTGCATGTCAGGTCGGGCTCGTCCAGCTTCAGGATTTGACCCACGATGACCCCTCCAAATTCGAAGGTCATAACTCTTTGTCCGAATCGAGATTCGGTGTTTCGACTCTATGGAAAGCCCATCAGGTCAAGAGTACAGCCATACCTATTATGACAAATTGAACTCATATTAGTTCCAGAGATAAGGAAAACAGTAAGTAGATTTGAATAAGAAATAAGAACATAAGAGATTTATTATGGTAAAGTCTGGAATACATGATAAGAAAAGAGATAGATATGAATAAGAAATAGCAACATAATATGTAAAGGAATATAGAAGAAAAGATAAAAAGGTAAATAGTTTGGACTTGAAGGGTACCTAAGGGTAGTAAAGAAGAAGTCTATGTCCTGCACTCCTAGGGGAGATAGAACAAATTCGACAGCACAAGTAAAACGTATTAAGCATAGAAACATAAAGTGCTATAAGATAATAAGATATAAGGTATTACCAGGAATGAGTGTCTGTACACGAATGATAAGCATGTATGAATATAAGAATGAGTAAATGCATGCACGATGATAGGTTATATGCACCTGCTATATGCTAATATATGATAGAATATGATATGAATAAGGAGGAAGAGATGGAATATGAGTAGCTAAAAAATACGAACGAAATGTGATATAGAATAGACATATATGAAATGATATATGAGAACCGTAATATGAAGCTACAGATATGAGAACGAATGCAAACTAAAGTAATGATGGTATATATTGCATAAGCAATCATGATAACATTAATAGTTAATCATGCTTATGAAATATGTACAGAAAATGTAATAACATTGATCGGTCGCTGTAACCTGGTGAGGGATGTATGTGCATGCCCATGTGGAAGATACAGCTTGCTGGCAAGATAAAGAAACGATATCGAGGCCCCACTGGGTCGATGACATAGATCCCGCTTTGATCATGGCCCCGGAAGCGTGGTGACCACAAGCCACCCGGGCCCTCGCCATGGATGGTCACCGCTCAGACAAGGATGATACCTTCCTGCATCATATTACGTGGCAAAGGTCACCGCCTCGCATGCTGATGACACCTTCGCATAATATTGTCGGGCATGTGTCGTCTCGCATGCTGATGATACCTTCGGGTACAAACAGTTAGTTCCCGTATCCGCTTCTAAGGTTTATGCAGGCATGAAACATAGAACAAATGAAATAAAGAGAATATATGACGACATGGAACAGAGCACCGCTTATGCGATGATAGTATATAGTTACAAGTACAAGAAGCAAAGTGTCAATTACACGAAAAGTATACGAACAAGTATAGTACATGAAAGAGAAAGTAATATGAAAAGTATAACTGGAAAACAGTATATGAAAATAATACATGAAACAGTGCCTGAAATAGAACATAACAAATGACATAGTCTATAACCATGAAAGTAATATATGTATAAGAATATGACATGCACAGAATAGGATATGTCATATGAACCATTAGAAAGATAATAGATCAAATGATAAGTATTAGAATAAGAAATATATGATATGAATATATGATAGACATACCTAAATGAATAGAGGGAACATGCTATGAACACATGATAGAAATGCATATGCTATAACGACAGAGATAAGTAAAAGATGACAAAGCACAGGAATACAGTAAAAGTATAGATAAGAGATATGTCAAAGATAGAGAACATGTGACATGCAATAGGAATGTAAAGATGATACGTAATAAAAAGTTTTATGAATATGTATCGATTTATGAAATGCATATGTATAAGCTTGAGATGGTCACCATTGGTGGTTGTCCATGCTTATGTTCCCACTCATGTGCTTAGCACGTGTTCAATCCGTGTAGGTACGTATGCATGACAAGGATAGAGGACAGACATCCCACACTAGAAAGCAAAGCCGCTTCAGTAGATGTACACCGCACCGCTTCCGCGATCTCCGATGTTTTGTATTAGAAAAAAATCGCACATGTATAAGTAAATGCGACTCGTGATAATGTGACATGTGATGTCGAGGGACACCACCGTGGTAGTTCTTTATATATAAAATGATTTTTGTTATTGCATAAATTGTTTGTATAACTACAGGTACAAGTTCAGCTGGTGAAAGAACAGCCAATGAGTCCCGCATATAGCTCCGCACCAGACTTGGTCTCTGATCCGCCATTCGGTCGGATCGGAACGCGTGACAAGTTAGTGGTATCAGAGCCTAGGTTTAGGCGTTTCTGGAAAAGCCTAGGTTTAGGTGTTTCTGGAAAAGCCTATGTTTAGGCGAATCTAGATAGAGTATAAGATGCGAGTCTAGATAGAGTATAAGATATAAAAGATAGAATTACATACGTATAGAAAAGCCAGCCCCCTCCGGCGTGGATGTTCTGTGTTTGTTTATAGATGGATCGTCTTCCGAATCTAGTTGAAGAAGTTGTTGAAAGTGTTAACCCCACGGAACAAGGGTTACCAGCTTCTAATCCTCCTGAATCTATTAGAAGTGAGAGCGATCACTAAGCCAAATGAAGCCTTGTCGAGAATAAAGATTTGAGACATGGCTAGGATATTAGATGGACTGCATGAGTCTATCAAGAAATATATAGTACCTACGACTACTCTACAGCAGGTGACGTTTTGTCAATTGATACAAGATGCTATGAAAGTATGAACGTCTGAAATAAGTAACCAAGAAAGATCTCAGAAGAAGAAGGGTAAAAGAGCTAGAGAGTATCAAGCCGAGCCATCTCATGGTTCAACTACAAAGGAAATAAGACAAAATGTAACACCTAGTTCTGAGATAGACATGTCCACGTGATTGCTGAAAGAACCCGAGTGCCCTCATTGCCATAGACTAGATCCGGGTGTTTGTAGAGATGGACAGGGGAGGGTGCTTCGATGGGAGATAGATCATTTCTCGCCAACCTGGCCCAAGAGAATTATTATGACAATCCGCAAGGAAGTAAATTCTGAGAAGATCGTTGCTACACCTTCGACTCGGGGTCGAGGTGGTCCAAATCAGCACAGAGCACATGGAGGTCTAATGTCGTAAACAAAGGATCGTCCGAAGACTATAACACCAAAGCACGAGCTTATGCTATACAGGCTCTGGAGGAGCAGGATGCTCCCGATGTGATTACTGGTATGTATTCTCTATTTAATAATTGAGATGCATGTTTAGATGATAAGGAAATAGTATAGACACGACATATAAATTGGAAATGAAAAGAAAATATAAAAGACATAAAAAGAAAGGATAGAGAATATGAAAATGATAGAGTATGAATTTCGAGGACGAAATTCTTATAAGGAGGGGAGAGTTGTAACACCCCGAAATATACCATAGCGCTGACTTGCTTAGGTATAATAAAAGTATATTTATCCTAATAAAATAAAGATAAAATAAATAAGCAAGAACTTGAAATTAAGGTAAATTAATAACACAATCCATGACCCAAGGGTCATATAATAAGTTCATATGCCAGTAGAATATGCATAAGTTAAATTAAAAGTAAAGAGAGTCGAGGACCAAAGAATAATATAAGAAAGATATTAATAAAATAAGGAAGAAAAATATGGAAGAGACAAGTGGTTTGAGGAAAGAGGGAGAAGTTTCCTCCTTGCAAAGTGAAATAAAAAGGATAAGATCATTGAAAGATAAGACCAAAAATAAAGATTTCATTTGGTTCGAGAAGAGAGCAAAACTAGAAGAAGAAGAAAAAGAAGAGGAAGAAGAGAAAAGAGAAAAGAAGAAAGAAGAACAAGAAAAGAGAAGATCACAGGTATGGAACCCAAGAATATTTGTATGAATTACATGTCTTGGGTCATGGAACTATGAGTATAGTTTTGTCCAAAACTATGGAGTATAAATCTAATAATAGAAAGTTTAGATACATGGCTTAGAACCTCTATCTTGTGTATACTGGGCTTGGGAAACTCCTAAACTCATTTCGTGTAGGGTTGAGTTGAGAAGAGCTCTAAGGCTCCTAGATATGTAGTGGAGAAGGCCTAGTTGCAAGTTGAACCTAGAAATTCCTTCCTCTATTTTCGAGTACATGCAGTAGTCGACCTTAGAACGGGTTTTTGGGTCAGAACAGGTAATTCGAAGAGTCCTTCTAGGTAATTGTAGCCACACATCAATGAAATTGATGTTAGGGCTTTTGAATTTCACCAACCCCGTAGACCAAGTTATGGTCTTTTTTACTCAACAGTCAAATCGCGAAGGGTCACCACAGGTCGCCGTTCCGTAGGTCACACTATGCCAGTAGAGGTCACAGACCTCATGCGTAAGAGGTCAGCACTCATCCCAGAAGTCGCTAGAGTTTCATTATGTAGAACTCAAAGAAAGTTTCATCGTAGAGCTCACTGTCATGTGAGCTCACTATTCCGTAGAGCTCGTTCTATAGAGTTTCGCTTAGAACTCTCATTCCAGAGGAGCTCGCCTCAGTAGCTCGTCCTCAAGAGCTCGCATCCCGTGAGAAGTCAAGATAGCTCGGGTCATGTAGAGCCTCTACCGTCATGAAGAGCTCGGGATTGTCGTGTTAGACCGAGCTCGCCACTTCAAAGGTGCGCCGTCGCTCAGTCGCCTCATTAAGACTGACCGCAAGATGACCCTCCAACTTCTCGAAGGTCATATCTCCTTCGTTAACTCCGATTTGGGTGTTCTGATCTCTATGGAAAACCTATTGAGTCAAGAATCCATTCATATGCCTGAGGAAGAAATTAGATGTCGATCAAGGTGTAAGACTGAGTCTCACTGGAAGGTAGCTCGTCAGCTTCAGGCTGCTCTGGCCAAGACGACCGCGCATGACCTCCAACTAGCGTCGCATTCCTTCGCTTTGAACTCCGGATGGTGTTCTTGGACTGTATGGAAAGACCATTGAGTCAAGAATCCATCCATATGCCTGAGGAAGATATTAGATGTCAGACCGAGGTGTTCCGACTGAGCTTGTCACTTCAGTGCAGCTCGGGCCTGCGGTCAGCTCGTCAAGACGGACTGCGCATGACCTCCAACTTCGGAAGGTCATATCTCCTTCGTTTGAACTCCGATTTGGGTGTTCTTGGACTCTATGGAAAGCCCATTGAGTCAAAAATCCATCCATATGAATGAGGAAGATATTAGATGTCAGACCGAGGTGTTAGACTGAGCTCATCATGTCTGTGCAGCTCGTTAGTTCAGGTCAGCTCGTCAAGACTGACTACGCATGACCTCCAACTTCGGAAGGTCATATCTCCTTCGTTTGAACTCCGATTTGGGTGTTCTTGGACTCTATGGAAAGCTCATTGAGTCAAGAATCCATCCATATTCCTGAGGAAGATATTAGATGTCAGACCGAGGTGTTAGACTGAGCTCGTCACTTCAGTGCAACTCGTCAGTCCAGGTCAGCTCGTCAAGACTGACTGCGCATGACCTCCAACTTCGGAAGGTCATATCTCCTTCGTTTGAACTCCGATTTGGGTGTTCTTGGACTATATGGAAAGCCCATTGAGTCAAGAATCCATCCATATGACTGAGGAGGATATTAGATGTCAGACCAAGGTGATAGATCGAGCTTGTCCATGTCAGGTCAGCTCGTCCAGTTCAGGATTTGACTACGTATGACCTCCAATTTCGGAAGGTCATAACTCTTTCATCCGAACTCGGATTCGGGTGTTCTTGGACTCTATGGAAAGCCCATTGAGTCAAGAGTACAGCCATACCTAGTATGATAAAATTGGAACTCATATTAGTTCCAGAGATAAGGAAAAACAGTAAGTAGATATGAACAAGAAATAAGAACATTAGTAGATTTACGGGTAAAAGTCAATTGGAATATGATAAGAAAAGAGATAGATATGAATAAGAAATAGCAACATAATATAAAGGAACATAGAAGAAAAGATGCAAGGTAATAGTTTGGACTTGAAGGGTACCTAAGGGTAGTAAAGAAGAAGTCTATGTCCTGCACTCCTAGGGGAGATAGAACAGTCTGATAAAGCACAAGTAAAACGTACAAGTATAGGAACATAAAGATATAAGATAATAAGATATAAGGTATTACCGGGAATGAGTGTCTGTACACGAATGATAAGCATGTATGAATATAAGAATGAGTAAATGCACTATGATGAAGAGGTGCACTCCGCTTATATGCTAATATATGATGTATCATGATATGAATACAAGAGTGAAGAGGATGGAATATGAGTAGCCAAAACATGGAAACGAATGTGATATAGAATAGACATATATGAAATGATATATATGAGAACCGTATTTATGAAGTTACGCATATGAGAACTAATGCAAATCCAAAGTAATGATGGTATATATTGTGAGGCAATCTGATAACAAGAAGCTAATCATGCTTATGAAATATGTACAAAAAAATGTAATAACATTGATCGGTTCGCTTATAACCTGCAGAGGGATAGCTAGGCATGCCTATAGGAACACATGTTGCAAAAGATAAAGAAACTGATATCGAGGCCCCGTTCGTCGATGACATAGATCCCGTTTGGACTGTGTGGCCTAAAGGGTCACCACAGCATCCTGCCCCTCATGGATGGTCATTGTCTCGCATTAAGATGCAGGGATGGCTTCTGCATCATATTGTCGGGCAAAGGTCACCTCGCATGCATGACATCTTCTTATAATATTACACGGCATAGGTCACGTCTCGCATGCTGATGATACCTTCTGGGTATATACACCTTCTGCACAAACAAGAATTCCCGTATCCACTTCTAAGGTTTATGCATGCATGAAACATAGAACAAATGAAATGAAGAGAATATATGATAGATTATGAGAAGCGTAGCACTGCTATGCGATGATAGTATACAGTTACAAGTACAAGAAGCAAAGTGTCAATGACACGAAAAGTATATGAACAAGTACAGTACATGAAAGAGAAAGTATGAAAAGCATAACAGAAAACAAAGATATGAAAATAATACATGAAATGCGAGCATGATAACAAAGCATTCGAAATGTAACATAACAAATGATATAGCCTATAACCATGCGAAAGTAATATATGTATAAGAATATGACATGCATAGAATAGATATGTCATATGAACCATTAGAAAGATAATAGATCAAAATGATAAGTATTAGAATAAGAAATATATGATATGAATATATGATGTGACATACCTAAATGAATGAGGGAACATGCTATGAACACATGATAGAAATGCATAAGGCTAAGAACGACAGAGATAAGTAAAAGAGACAAAGCACTGTGAATGCAAGAAAAGTGAGCAGATGTGGAGATATGTCAAAGATAGAGAACACATGTGACATGCAATAGGAATGTAAAAGATGATACGTAATAAAGTTATACGAATATGTATCGATTTATGAAACAGATATGTATATAAGTCAGATGGTCACTCATCGTATTGTCCATGCTATGTTCCCAATTGCCGCAGCTTTACACCCGTGTTCAATCCGTAGGTACGCGTAAGACAAGGATGGAGGACAGACATCCCACATCGCCAGAGCGTGCCGTCGTAGATGGGTGTTTTCACCGCACCGGCTCCGCGATCTCTGCATGTTTTGTATTAGAAAACAAAATGTACATGTATAAGTAAATGGGACTCAAGATATGTATATAGATGTTTAAGGACACCATCTCGGTGGTAGTTCTTGGTATAAAATGATTTTTTGTTATTACGTAAATTGTCCAGATAACCATGTACAAGTTCACCAGAAAGAACAGGTCAATGAGTCCCAATATATAGTCTCGCACCCGACTTCTGCTCGATCCGCCATCTGCCCGGGATCGGAACGGGGCGTGACAAGTAATTCAAGTTGAATCGCCAGGTTTGATCATTAGCCCATGTGAGCTTACATTCTATGCGCGGAAATGTGAAATTTCATAACTTGTTTCAGGTGATTTAAATTATGTGAATAGGTACCATTATATATATGCATGTGTTATCAACCGAATGAATTGACATCATGCATTCCATATCGGGCATCCTAGACGATAATGAAAGTGAGTGCATGAGGTAATTCTAGAGAGAATGGTTTCAGAGGGTTGTCTTAAAATAGTAATGATCGGAGGGTAGTCCATACTAAAAATATTAATCGTTGGAGACTGCTCAATTGATATACATCAGAGGGTAGTCCACACATAATATCAATCGTCGGAGTCAGCCCATTTGATATACATATCGGAGGGTTGTCCACAAATAAAAACAAATAATATAAACAAATATCTTTGTTGAAAATAATGTTTCTCATACGTGGCTTAGGCAAGTGTGAGGGAGAGGAGGACTCTGGGTAGGAGCGATAATGTAGACATTCGTGTAGGATCACGCATTTACTTGAATGTATGTTTTTCATCGAGTATCGATATGCACTTAGGTGAGAGTAGCCCACTTGTGGGTGATTCCACTCATCGAAAGCATTAGCTCACCCCGTCGAGGGATACTATTTACAAGTACAAGAGCGTGCGAGGAGATCTGCTCATCATAGAGGTTTTAGAAGAAAAGCCTGAATGCGGCTTTTGATGGTTTTGCATGTATTAGAATGTTTTTCATTTAATATATGTGTTGTATAAAAGTAGATCATTAACTCTTGTAACTAAGGATATATAGTTGGGATGTTTTATGAGTACTGTTATGGGGCCCAAGTGGCCGCTTTACTCATGTGATGGATTATTAGATAGTCGGGATATATGTTGTGAGTATAATGCAGGGTCCCAAGAGGTCATTTTTACTCTGATCGCCAGATATGAGACCCGTGTGGTCATCAGGTATACTGGGATAGGTTATATGCTGTGTGTTGTATTTCCAGAGCTCCCGCATTAAAGAGCACTCGCCCGATTTTTCATGAGTGGCGTCTGCAACCCGGGACATCCACTAGTATTCCATGTTGGATCTGCAGTCAACGGACCCTTTGGGAATCGGGGCGTCACACTGCACTGAGCATAGGTATACAGCCATTCAGTACTGAGGATTTGGCCAGCCATAGCCTTAGAGGTGTTAACATCACCACTTGGGTGGCTTTGACGTTCTATTAGTATGAGATTACCTAGGAAATCACGGAATAGAACACCATGCATGGTGTTTCACATGTGTGATCGCATGTATAACATGAGTCGTATGTTGTGAATGATGTTTATAACATGGTTTGTGATATGTTATGATGTTCGGGTGCTTAGTGATTAGCACTTAGTATGTCGAAAATGTTTGGGAGTTTTACAAAGGTGTAAAAAAAAACTGAACAAAGAGAAGAAATGAAAATAAATTTCATAAATTTATTCGTTTAGGGGTTAAGAAAAAAATTAATTTTAAGGTTTACAAAGGTAAAACCGAAGAAATGGAATAAATAAATTTTTATAAATTTATTTAAGTATTTTGGAAATTGAAAAAAATTTAGGAGAAGAAAATCATTTTCTGTTGGGTTTAATAGCTGGAAAAACTAAAGAAAATGAATAAAATAAATTTATAAATTTATTTGAGTGTTCAAGAAAATGAAAAAAGAAGTAATTTTTAAGTGATTTTTCCAAATTACCGGAAATAATTGAAAAAAAAAAATTTATAATGAAAAAATATATATATTTTCGTGTCAGAACTGACGTGGCTAACGCCCAAATTATATTGTGAGACAAGGAGTGTATCGTGGCGGTGAGTGTGTATTATGACGCGGGTCGGCTAGCCGGGTGTCTCATGACACGACCGCCTGTGCCACCCACACCGCCGGGCACCGTAGCGCAGCGGGCGCAGATAGAGGCGCCGGGCTGCCGCCGGCATCGCAAGCCGCCAGGCGTCAAGGCAGCGGGGCGCGGCAGGGGCGCTGCGGCACTCCAAAGACAAGGGGCGGAGCGCTCGGGCGGGCCCGTGGCGGCCGGGTCGGCCAAATCGGGGCACCGTGCACTGAATCTAATTCTTGACCCGCCAGACTCGCATTTTCCCGAAGTCACTTTTGACACTGCTCATGAACCTGTTCATAAACACCACCATCACAAAAAAATTTCGAAAAAAATAAAATAAATTAAATTAAAATAAAATAAAATCAAACAAAATGGGACAAATTTTTGAAAAAAAAATGAAATTTTCGAAAATAAAATTTTTGTTGATAAAATTGATTTACATGTGGATAAAGGGTCTTCAGACAGTTATAAATGCAGACTTGATATATACACCGATTTTGTGTATGATTAGTGTCTGGGGTTATGTTTATGCCTTCATATTACCCATTGTATTTAACTACCATTTAATTATAGATGGCTAGTAGAGGACGAGGGCGTAGGGGCGTCCACTCGGCACCGGGTCAGCACCATCTGACATTCGACCACCGCCAAGATTTGATCGCGCAGCCTCACTGAGGTCAGAAACAGCTCCAAATGGCCATATCGCACAAAGTTAGCATATGTGTAGTTAGGAGGTTCTAGTAACCTCCGTGAGGTTTGCAGCGCATCATCCTCCCGACATCTCAATGTGTGGGAGGAGACCCGATGGTGGCGCACCATTGTTTATGCATCGAGAATGACTGAGGCTACGGAGATCACCTCCGACACGATCAGATCGTTACCGCAGATTCCAACTGGGGAGGGCGAGGCCCAAGTGTGGTGGAGACGGGCGAGGACCCCAGAGACTTGTGAGGCTATGACATGGGCGCAGTTTCGCACGCTCATGTGCAAGTACTTTCCAGAGATCACAGGCATGCCAAGGCTCGAGTTCCTGGGAGTCAGCCAGGGGCGACGACGCGATGGACTACGTGGGCTGTGACCACGTATTAGTCCGATTTTCGGCTGATGATTGGCTGCCACCGATCTCGCCAAGGTGAGGGAGATTCGAGAATGGACCGAAGTTGTCCATTCGCCAGATTGTAGGACTTCGGGCCACAGATATGGATTCCATGGTCGGGACAAATTCTAATTACGTAGATGAGGATGCTCAGAGCACTCTGACGCGAGTGTTAAGAAGCAAAGAGGAAGGACACCCGCCTTTCTTCCGGGCTCGTGAAGAGGCGTGAGATCTTCTAGTTCACGAGGGTCCCAGAGTCGCGCCATCCCCGGCCGTGTGACGCACGAGCACGGCGAAGGATGATGGTGCTACCATCACGCAGCTCGACACACGAGCAGGATCGCCCCTGCAGACGTGTGTGATCCCGTGGTTTCGAGACGTACGCTCCGGGCCAAGAGCGTGACAGAGGATACAAGATATCCCTCCACAAAGACGGCATAAAGCCAAAGAGGCCAAGCCTCACTCGTGGAGCTACACCTGCACCTCACATTTCGCTGTGTAGGCCGTCTCGAGAGGCCGCAGTACGGGCAGAGGTAGAGACGAGGCCCACAAAAGTGGGATATCAGGTTCAGGGCGTACCACGCTATCACACCACAAAGCCAACAGATCAACCGCTATATAGGGTACGTTTTGCTATCTTGCATACGGGCAAGAGTATTATTTGATTCCTGCTTCGTGATTCATTCATCACGATCAAGCCAGGATCGAAGTCGGGGCTTAGAGGTCGGTGACTCAGAGGAGCCTTGTGATGTGAGTTCTCCCTGTGTGATTAGGGCAAGAATAGGAATGATATGTCAAGGTTAGAACCGGAGATTCTGGGACTCTACTACGCTGGACCCGAGGATCACGGATACAGCCGAGTTCGATGTCATCCCCGTGGATGGATCGCTCGATAGCTTACACAGCTTGTTTTCGAACGAGCCGCAGGAGAGTTACCGCCACAATACCGATGGTACTCGTGTGGTATTTCAGGGAGACAAGCATGACATTTTGCCCCATAAGATACGAGTCTGTGTGTTAGATGCAATGGTCAAGAAGGAGCTTTACCCCGAAGACGAGGCAGAGACTGTGACTTAGATTTACCTCGAGTAGTATGCGAGTATGATGTTTTTCCAGAGCACCAGACTACCTCCACAGAGGGTAGTAGACTTCGCATCGAAGTTACACCTCCGGTACTTCACCCATCTCTATGATCAGATAGATGGCACCTATTGAAAGGCAGAACTCGTAGTCCAGCTATGTGAGCTACCGACAGCGGGTTCATAAGACCGAGAACTTCACCCATGGGCATCCGATTCGCTTTCCAAAGAAGAAGCGACAAGACCCTTCTCGACCAGGCATCGACTACGCACGCTGAACAGGTTACGATCAAGAATCCACTCATTAATGAGGATTGACGAGATTTACTTGATCGGGGCTGAGAGGAGCGAATTACTCCAAGATATTAGACCTTTCTAGACTGTTACTATCACCGAGGGTTGTGGATACAGATATCCCTAAGACAACGTCAGACGCGCATGGGCACTCAGAGTTTACTATGATGCCTCCTTTGATCGACGAACGCGCCAAGAAGATTCATGGATCTCATGCATAGGATATTCCAACCCTATTTAGATCACTTGTTAGTCTTCGTGGATGACATCTTTGATCTACTCCCCAATAGGAGCGGGAGCATGAGTATCACTGAGGATCGTTTATTGTTTGCCGAGAGACCATCGCCAGGCGCCAAGTTCGCATGCGAAGTTCGCTTATCGAGGTGAGATTTTTAGACACGTGAGTCGCATCAGATCGACCAGGAAGGTCGATGTAGTGATGGGTCAGAGGCCAAAGTCGGCCGAGATACTGCAGTTTTTTGGGGATCGCTGGTATTACAGAGATTCATCGAGGATTTCTCCAGATACAGCACCTATGACTAGGCTGACTCGAAGGAGGTCAAGTCTGAAAGGACGACTGATGCAGGAGGCATTCTAGGAAAGGAAGAGGAGACTTATCACTCCTATCTTGAAAGTCCTAACAAGGGACGTGGTACACAAGTGTATTGTGATACTCGAGGGCCTGATTGGGATGTGTTTCGATGCAATCCAGAGAGTAGTAGCTATGGTTCTCGCCACTTTGAAGAATCACTTAGCGTAATTTACCCCACACACGACATGGAGTTGGCGTCGTAGTTCACTAAGATTTGGCGCCACTACGATACGCGAGGGAGTTCGAGATGCACTCAAACCATGTTCAAGATTAATGCCAGCCGACCTCAATGACAGGCAATGCGCATGTGGATGGAGTTCCTAGAGGATGACTACTTTGCATTACCATCCTTATAAATGGTACGATGCAATCATACAACAGTCACGAGGAGCATTGGCTAGTATAGCTTCGGGAGTGGCGTATGCTCGATCATGGCGCTTCGGGCTACAAAGACAAATGGAAAGCGCACTCGTGGTACTGGGGAGTTTATCATACAACCATCTTCAGCGGAGCGCAGTGATTGAAGTTCCGCCGCGTGACTCGCAGATAGTGTCCATCCGACCGGGTACAGCCAGAACAAGTGACGAGGGTCGGACCATCCATCACATAGTTTTCTGTGATGGTGACGGTATGTGCTCCATCTGGCCAGATTTGAGAGGAGATTCTCGTGGAGTTTCACCGCTTCGATTTTCCATGCATCCAGCGGCAATTTAAGACGTACTGTGATCTTCGCCGCCGCACTACCGGAGCGGGATGAAGAGACACGGGGGACTTGCTCGACGATGTCTCACGCGGGTCGCCAGGGGCATGGGCCGGCACCGTGGCCGCCAGGCTACTACCGCTGAGGTGGGCCGGTGGGAAGTGGGAGCACGTCACGATGGACTTTAGACCCACTTAAGCATGGATCGCGTATAAGATGACGCGCAGATGGGTGATAAAAGGACCGCCACGGTGCCTGGGGGAGATATTTTCTAAATTGGACGACTCGCCTGAGATTCACCGGCTTATACATTCGAGATAGGTCCGCCATGAGTACCAAGATCCATAGTGTCTGAGAGGGACTCGAGGCTTGATTACACTTTTGGAAGAGTTTCCAAAAGGCTTATGGGCACACTACCGATTCAGAGACTGTTCCACCCTCGAGACATATGGCTGTGGGCCCGAGATGACTATACAAAGAGTTAGGAGGACATGCTATGAGCATGCGCCCGATCATAAGGGCAAATGAGGAGCATTTGCCCTTAGTGGAATTCGCCTACAACAACAATTATCAGGCGAGTATACTGATGGCGCCTTACGAGGCAATCAGACAGGCCAGAAATACCATTACGCCGGGACCAGGTGGAGAGAGCTCCATCATCGTCCCGATTTGATTAGAGACACCCGAGAAGGTGAGCTTGATACGCACACTGCCTTTCTCACGGCTCGTAGAGCCGATTAAGAGTTATAGTGATGTGCGATGCCGACCCTAGGAGTTCAAGGCTGGGGGATCATGTCTTCGGGCGATGCGTTAGGAGTGGTTGATGAGCGAAAGCATCCATTTTAAGTCCATTTTTCTGATTGATTTCTATCTAAAAAAGACTGATGTATAAAGTGTAATGTTGAATATCCACCAATCGCTTATGCAAAGAAATTCAAGAGAAAGAGGATATTGCAAGGAAAAGGAAGGTAAACCGGGCCGAAGGGGTGAGGAACACACATCACTGAATGATGTCAGAACAGGAGAAAATGCAATTTAGGAAGAAAAAGGACTCATAGAAGCGACGCCTGGATGTTGATGAAGAATCACATCAAGGTTGTAACCACAAAACTCCGCCGCGACATAAGGGCAACCTGGCGCAACGAAAGGTGCCGCAACATGAAAACCCCCAAGCCGCAACCATAAATTAATGAAGAACAAGATATGATCTCTGTCACACCCTGAATCCCGGTCCAACCCGATTGGCGGATCCGAACCTGCTTCTCCGGACGCTTAATCTCAAATAATGGACTCTTTACCCCGATTCTTTTTTTTAAACCGACCGACACTGTATAAGTATGGCCCACATCATATAACAATTAAAATATCATTTACATATCAAAAGAACTACCACCTGAGTTGGTGTCATCAAAATCTATACACATTTACCGAGTCCCATTTATGTATCACAAAAACTATACTTTTACATTTACAACTCGAGTACCTGAACCTACATGTAGTGAACCCTTAGAAGTGTGTTGGGCCCACCGTATGCTAAGTCTTCGGGGATAGTTCTCTCCTCGCACTCACACCTGACAAAACCGCCAAGCTTACGCTAGCGGGAAACATATGTCTTATGCATATACACATTTAATTTTAGATAAACAATAACAACAATATAAATTTCATGCATTTATATTATGAACTTATACGAGTACTTCTTTTTTCTTATAATGTGCTTACGCTTATTCGATCTCCTTCGTAGGGAGTTAAGGTATATTTTTATTCTTATGGGAGAACTTATGTTTAAATAAAACTTATGTTTATTCAAGACTTTCGTAGGAGTTACTTAACTTATCCTTATTCGTAACTTTATACTTAAACAGACTATAGTGTTTATTCTAGGACTCGTAGAGTTGCTACATAACTTATCCTTATTCAACTTGTTTTCACCGCACTTATGTTTATTCAGACTCCCGAGCATAAGAACTTAACTTGTCTCGTAACTTATACTAATGCACTTATGTTTATTCAGACTCCCGCAGGAGTTACATAACTCTATCCTTATTCAGAACTCTATACTTTAATGTACTTATGTTTATTCAGACTCCCGTAGGAGTTAGTTTAACTCTATCCTTGGTCTTCGTAACTTATACTTAATAGATTATATGTTTATTCAGACTTAGGAGCATAATCCTATACTTATCCTACTGAGGTTTACACTGTTTCTGGAGAAAAATCAGTGAGTACTACTGGGAGATATTACTTTGAACATATACTGGTGATTGGTGAACTTACCTTAGAGTGGGAAGTACCGTAAGTACTACAAACTTATACTGGGTACTTCAGATCTTTATACTTGTTCTTAAATTGGGTAAATTCAGTCTTACTGAACCATTTATTAGCTGCACCTTTATACATGTATTTCGTATCTCATACATGTATTACAGTAATCATATACTTGTCTTACGGAACTTATACTTGTGCAAAGGCACCAGGTACAATAAATCCGAAATTACACCATATACAATGCGATCACGATGCGGTGATACATATCGTATAGACATTAGTCCATAAAGGTGTACAGATCATAAGACATATATACTTATTTTATCAGCACAGAGTACCCGTGGTACTGGGCGTAACCTATACTTACGTATCATATTGTGAGTACCCGTGGTACTACAAAACTTATACTTATTTTATCGATGCGGAGTACCCATGGGTACTACGGTAACTTTGTCGATACAGGAGTACCTGTAGGGTACCATGTAACTTAATCGATACGGCGTAACTTAATTCAAAGTCACAGAGGCCCGTAGTACTACTGGTTTAATCAGATACAGGAGGCCCCTAGGTACTAGAACTGATGAAATACAAGAGGCACCAGAGGGTACTACAGAACTTAACGGCTACAGGAGTGTCTGTGAGGTACCATGCAGAACTTTAAGCAGACAGACTTAATCAGAGACGGAACTTATTCAGACATGTGAGTACCTGTAGGCTTGCTTAACCAAATCGTAGACGTGAGTGACCCGTAGAGACTACGTAACTTATTCAGATGCAGAGCCCGTAGGTACTACGTAACTTATCGATACAGTGGAGTACCCGTAGGTACCACGTAATCCTAATCGATACAGGAGTGCCCAGGTACCACGTAACTTAACTCGATACGAGATACATCTCGCATCTACCTTATTCATTATTCAAGTTTTATCATATGTCTCTGTTTAACCACTCTAGACCAACTATAAGAAATGAGTAGGACGCAGCACAATAAGGGCCCAAGGTACACACAGACTAAGTCAGAGCACCGTACAAGACGTGCCTCGCCCACGCAAATGGGAGTGCCAGAGTACACAGCAGAGTGCCTGAAAGAATCAATCAAAACGTGCACAACCACGCAGAAAATAGCACCAATGTATACTACACCAATGTGGAGTGCCGTGAAAGCACCACACCAGATGTCCACTCATTCATTTTTCGGTCCTAGGTAGTCATATGATCATATGTCTTTTTAACTCATAACCTTTTCTTAATCACATTCTGTGATCATACATACTACCTCCATTCATGTTCATGCTCATTTTCGTGCTCATGCCTATTCCATATGGCATTTCAGATACTTGTACGATATGATGTCTATCAACACATCATTCATATATTCTAGTCCCTCTATGAATCTATTTTTCTTAGGAATTGGAATCAATCCAATCGGATCATCCAAACTCAAGCTATGGCATTTTCATGCCAACTAGTCTGGCACCATTTTACCGAGGAACAAAGGCAGAAATATTTTATTTCCAGTGCCTTGTCTCAATATTTGACACTGGATCTTTTGTACTCCTTTAAATATAAGGTGCTAAGGGTTCTAATTAACTGAATCACCTAAATCGGAGCACCTTAACCCAAGATACGCTCAAACAACTCGGACTACTCTATGATTAAAATCACTAGAATCGTCGCATAATGCTTCCACTTTGAGTGAGAATTTGGGCTATCTAGGGTCAGAATTTGAGGTACCTATTTAGATTATTTTTGGTTTTCCTGAAGTTATTTTAATTACCAACAATCACTCAAATCGATAAGAAATGAGAAAGTTATGGCCAAAAATACTAAACTAGTCGTAATCAGGAAAACAACACTAAGGTAGTCCCAGACACTTCCGACCGTAATTCTGACACCCCCTCGACTTTTTTCTCCCCTGCATCAAATGTGTGTTTTTCACCTATTTTTCCATATTTTCCATCCCAATTCAACTCTATAGTTCAAACACACATCAAAACCATTTCAAATTTACCTTGAGAATCCCTTTCTACCACTTATTTTTTTCACAGCATATCTTTCTTCAAAATTTTTTCATGAATTCTCCAAAATCATTCCAACATGCTATGACCCATCCTCAAATCACAACCATGATGATTAGTTGTAGTTTATTCTAAACCCTAACTCAATTTCTTTCTCACTAACCATAATCCAACCCAAAAGGGAGGATTCCATACTTATCTTTGTTACATATGCTCTTACCAACCCTAAATTCATTTGAAATCCAAGCGTTAAACGAATTCTAACAAACCCTAGATTTAGAGATAAACTTTAATCATACAAAGTTTGGGGAAGTTCCATAGATCCATTCAATTCCATGATCAAGGTTAGCTTCATACAAAAATCAAAGTTCCATACTACTGCCTTGATCTTGCCTCCCATCTTCTTCCTCTTCTTCTCTCCTTCTCTTCTCTCTGCCTCCTCTCCCAAAAACATGAGACCACTTGGTCTTAAAATCCCATGTTTACAAGGCCTTGTTTGGGCCCTCCAAAAACCCATTTTTAGTTAAGTTTCAATATTTGCAAAAGGTCCTCCATGTTTCTAGAATTACAATAACAATTCCTATTATTTGTTCCTTGGGCCCCAAATCTCTTTTTTAATCCATCTTTAGGTCTTTCGACAAATTACAATTTTGTCCTAAGTTTTTGTAACTTCCATTCTCAAGCTTCATGTTTCTCGTATTTAACTCACGAACTCACTAAATTATGCTTTTTACAAAATACCCAAACAGGTTTAAAACGACTTAGTAGTATATTTCTGGTTTTACAATGTCGCAACACAATTTCCTCGGTGGTCACAGACAGGCTATCAGCGCGACATGGAGGTCATGAAACCGAAGCAAGACGCCATAAGATTTTCAAGATCGACATAGAGGTCGCGACATCTAAGAGGTCGCACATCAACACCGGACCGTAAGATGTCGCGACGCCATTCGGGCTGGTCGCAAACATCGCCGAAGGAATTAGCGCCGCGACGCCATTCAAAGGGTCGGAGCATTAGTTAAGGGAATTAAGGTCGCGACGTCATTCAGTGGTCGCTACACGCTTGCAGGAAATTAAGGCCTTCACGTCGCCATCGCTACATCGCTGCAAAGAACCCGCGCCCACGCCATTCAAAGGGTCGCCATCCGCTGTGCGGAATTGCACACGCGACGCTATTACGGGTCATGATATAAACTACTAAAGGAGTTGAAGGTCGCGACATCATTTAGTGGTCGACATTAGATCCAAGGGGACGTTAAAGTAAGTCACGACCAAATAAAAGCTTCCGACGTAAATTCGGCATAACCTGAGGTCGCGACAAAGAATCGAGTACTGCGAACATTAACAACCAAATGGGCCAGCTTAATCTGAAACTAAGGAGGTGCATCAAGAAATACCCAACTTAACCCTATATCACACAAATGCCACCGGCTGAAAGCGCGCCCCGCGACTTTCAAAAAGAGAGATCCGGTAAAATGGCGCCTCGTGATTTTGCACTTTCTTTTCTTTATTTTTTGTTTTTTATTTTAGATTAGTTTGTTATTTTGTTCAAATTCTCGATCTGGGATATAGTCATAAAGCAGAAGCCGAATGCACTCTATTTCTTTTCACCATCACCGATTGTTCGACCTGCATAAATTTTGGAATTCGATCTCCGCCCGATTTGGCGTGGTTTTCGACAAAGACGCCTATCAGTAGGTGTAATCCAGTGATTTAGAAACCCAGCTTCCATTGAATAGACTCATTAAATTATCTTTCCTGCATAAATTTATCAAAAGTTATTGAACTATCGCCAGGACTCCATGCTGGTTTTGAGTATTCTCGTAATTGATCCCAATGTAAGCGCCTTATACCCATAATGTGATTTGGCTCTATTGTTCTCGATTTCCGTGAGGCCCTGAGTGACACAGAGAAGGCAATCCTGAGAGTGATGAACAATTTCTGAAAGGTATGCGAATCTGATAATGGTGATCTAATGAGCTATGTGAATTTAAATCGATAAATCCTCTTCTTACTTGAAATCGAGAATGAGTTGAATGACTTATCCATTTAAACAAGCAGAGAGTTCACCTCGATTCTAATGTGCACGCTCAATCTCGTGTGCCGCTAGCGATCTAATCATGAAAGGATGAACTGCTCCAATTTGGAGGAAGAGAAACTAAAGAGCGTAAACCCATGCTATGACTATATTAGGAGTTATGATTACACCATGTTCTCGGGAATTATATTGAAAGAAAATACCAGAACAAGGCAACCTAAATTAAAAGTAGTTATCTAATCCTCTGCCTTCGGAAGAAACAGGTGATTAGATGATTTGTATCGGGGCATGTATGGAGGAGATCCAACTGCACTATCATATTCCTTGACAGTTTTAAAATCTATGGTCTATGAAGCAGTTTTTAGCGGTAATTGCAGGAATTTTGATAGTTCACAATAGCGGTATTTTCAATGCTCCCTTTAAAAGATAACTGTTCAGTCTGAATTTGTTATTTTTAAATTTTTAGTTTTAATTCATTTTGTTATTAATTCACATATCTTAGGCTTTTTACATTTCAAGGTTTGCAAAGTTGATTTCAATTGCCTATCAAAGTCCAAATAGTATAGAGTTTGAGTAGTCGTGGTAGCTGGGATCGGGTGTTCCGAGATCCTCCGGATCGATATCCTGACCCTAAATCCACCCCAATACTACCTCGACCGCACACTTGCAACATCCCGATCAAAACCGTAGCAAAATGATTTTACTTTTCAGAAACCCGCTTAATCAAAAGATAATAGATAAGGAATACAACAAACAAGTTTCATGGCATTGCTTGACGGGATTAAATAATGTCCTCGTGATAACTCACAAAATTTCAGATAGGTGTTTCGATCCATCATCATCATCAGCGTAAAGAGAGAACAAGTTTTCGCGCCATGCTGTGATCAAAGAATTTTAATCAATATTCGCACTAAAAGCAATACTAGTTTGTATTATTAATTTATAAAAAAGAAATAGAAATTTGCAAAAATATGATTCAACAGCAGTAGCTTATGTGCCACTCGAAATTTTTCAGAGAGGAGTTTTTCTATGTTAAATACAATTTGGTATCACTAACTCCATTTGATCTCGATATTATACCCCCCGTGAGTTAATTCATGCAATGTGAAGGTGAGCCAAATTGTCGCCACTAGACACCGAGATCTAAAGAACATTTAGAGGGCTAAGAAAGGTTAAGAGGCAAATAGTAGAGAGGGCAGACGAAAAGATCGACCGGGCAACCAACCAGACTGGGCAGCTAGGCACCTCAAGAGCGAGACACTACGGAGGACTTCTAGAGACCGCTATCCAAGATGAATACTCAGAGAGCTAGACAAACAACATAGATGCTAATACTTGAGTCATTTAGCCTCGACCACCATGGTTCAATAGAACCACCCACAGTCATCCCTTTGAAGATCCCAACGAACACTGGGACGGCCATGAATGGTCAATATATGAATCAATGTGAGACCGTATTGGCTGTCGCAGCCTGTTTCCCATTCTCTTTAAGAGATATAGCCGCATCATGGCTCGACTCACTACCATACGGATCCATAATATACGGGAAGAGTCGATGGAAGCTTACCCGCGTATTCTTTCCCTCCATCCCCCACTTCGAAAGAAGATGGGAAATTACCACTTTCAAACAAGTGAAAGAATGAGGAGTCCCCCGTATAATCGCTGGGATACAAGAGGTCGGGTCAAGAGATGTCCCACAATGATAGACTTGGCACAAATGGACATCTTCTACTACTCCATGAATTATACCTGTGCTGTATAATAGGATGCACTTTAAGTATGAGCATCTTAAGAAGAGCAGGTTAAGCAAGATAGTCGACGAGGATCTTGCTGTGCAACATGAGACCTCCTTCAACCCAGGAACAAAGAACAAAGCTAAAAGGAAATGGAATGATCGAGTCAGAACAAGACGCTCTGGCTGGGAGGCTAAGCCGGATGCATTGATGCATTGGTAGGATAAAGAATGCACTCGCAAATGAGATAGGAGCAATGAGAGAAGGAAGAGTAAATACGTCGAGGGGTGCGCTCAAGAGGTTTCCTGGGTGTAGTGGAGGAGGCTAACTATTTGAACGAAAGCAGAGAGCATATCACTAAAGCCTAACCCCAACCCGCAACCCATTATACCCCAAAGATTAAGGGAACCAAGTGAGACAACTTTCTATGGTGGAGGAGCACAACACGTCCGCAAAGACATGGGCAAAATTTTCAAGCAGGGTATCCACCATACCCGCAAAGAACAACAATGTGGAGAGGGCAGAATGAATATCCGTGCGCTGCCCACCAAGCACTGGGAAGGCCGCAGCTCACGGGGGAAAATAGGAAAGTCATGAACTTCCATGAACAAAAGTTTGCGTAATTGGGAAGTTTCAAAATACCAATTCTCAAATTTTTTCTGTGATGACCACCAATGCCTCTCTCTCTAAGAACCTGAGACATGGGTCGTGGCAACCGCCCCGACTCAGAATCAAAATTAAAGATGCTTTTCCCAAGGACACTAAGAAAAATCTAAAGACTGAGACATGTATAAAATGTATGGGAAAGAATTGCAGAAGGAAAAGTCGAGAAAGATGAAGGCAACAAGGAGAAGGAAGCCTAGAAAATGTCGAGTCACTAGAGAAAGAAAGTGAAGAAGGAGCAAAGAATAAGAAGCAAGAAAGAAGCAACAGAAGAAAGCCTAAGAACTTATTTGCTAATCCTATTCCTCAAGTAGAGACTCAAAGTCAAGGATGTGAGGAGCGCTTCGTAAGTGTTTTTGAAAACTCTTCAGGTCGAGATAAGTATGCCATTCACGTAAGTGGTAACTCAAATTTACTTAAGCAAAATTCCTCAAGGAAATTTCGAAAGGCAAAAGAGAAGATTTCATATAAGGAGTATGACCCATCGCCTTGCAAGGCAAAGGATAAAGAAGAATTCTACTCAGAGAAGATGAAAGACCTGTGAAGTTTCACAATTCCTTGCACCATCGAGGATTTGAAATTGCAAGGTTCTTTTCAGGACTCCTGCGTGATAAACTAATGCCATTATCCGTAAGGAAATTAAGCTCTGGGGGAGCTTACTTCCCCACTTCACTGGCATTCTTCAAATGGCGATATAACAATGGCGAAACCTCGTGAGTCATTGAAGACGTGCTTGTAAAGGTGGGGAATTCATTTTTCCCGGCCGAATTCTCATCATCCCGACATGGAAGAAGATTCACAGTTCTCTCACGCAGATATTCCAAGAATCGAGTCAAGCGCATCAGATATGCGTAAAGGAGTTCTCACTCGTGGTTGGAGAAGAAGCAATCGATCAACTGCCCAAAGTTTGAAGAATTTAGACACGTATAGGAAGATTACAAGCCAGTAGATGATGTCATCCAACAACTCTGATTGTTATTATGATTGTAATGCTCAACTTCCCATCAATGAAAATGAGATGAATTCTCAAAGATCTTGAAGGTGTTAATTTTTGATTCTCCGCATTACTAGTTTCACCCCAACGAAAAGGTGCTGAGTCTAAACAAAACAAGATGGAAATGGAGACACAATGAAGAGTAAGGGAATTTCATCAAGAGGACCAAAGGTGTAATGGGCTAGTTTTAAAGAGCTGCCAAGTCATCCAAGTATGCTTACTCTGGAGCCGCTAAAGAGTAAGTCGATTATCTCGCTAGACTCAAGGATGTCAAGAACGTACGCTAAAAATTTCAAGAATTATCAGATCGATTCGTCCATAGCGATGAATTCAAAGGGTATCACCACAATATGCATGCACAAAAATACCGTTGAGGAAAATGCAAACCATCTTGAATATCAAAGAAGACTAACCTAATACAGTTAAAGAAGTCATAAAGGGCGTCAAATGGTTGAATACCGGTTTTATATATGCACTCGGCGCTCTCGGGTTAGCCTACCATGTGGTTCCAAAGAAAGTGTGGGTTCACCTGAACCAAATGAAAATGAGTTAATTCCAACAAGAAAACTGTGACATGATGGAGAGATAAATGGGACATCGAAGCTGAACACAAGAACCGTGAAGGATCATTTCCGCGTCTCTTCATCGACCGATAAAAGGATAAAGCAGCGTGACACCTTCATTTTGCTTTCCTGGGAGCGGATATTCCTGGTAACCGTATTGCCATCGCACTGAGACCAAGAGAAAACCACATTCACATGCCCTTATGGCACCTTTTGTCACGCCCCGATTCCCGGCCCGACCTGATTGGAGGATCCGAACCAGTTTCCGGGACGCGAGAACATATATCGATTCTGTATCACACTGTGAAGATCGTATATCCGAGTCTTATAATATATCAACATCATATACAAAAGTCCAAAATAAAACTACCACCATAGTGGTGTTTACAGTGTCACACATATACAGTACTGAGTCCCATTACATATTCAAAAACTATACATTTACACCACTGATCGATGAACCTGCGTTGATGAACCCCTACTCGTGTTAAATTTCAAGAATGCGGAAGTTCCTGACGTCTTCTCTCAGGACTTACACGTATTAAAACCCGTATGTTTTACGCTTAGTGGGAAACATAGCACATGCAGCCAATACGCTATAATAAGCATATACACAACTTGGAGCACGAAATTACATGCATTCATCTCTACATGGTTTATACACTACTTATGCTTATTCTTATATAAAAGTAATTCAGTAGGTACTACTGTCTATTGTACCTGGCACCAGGTACTATTGATTTATACCAGACATGACTTATATTTATTCAGTCTCCGTAGAGTTAAGGCAGCTTACCTATATTCGTAAATACCTGTAGGTATTACGATCGTAACGATACAATCTCATGTCCTCTTATTCATTATTCAAGTTATTATCATATAATTAAAGGAATGGACCATGACTAATAAATTTGTGTGTGTATGTGTGTGTAAGACACAAGACAATAAGTATCCGAAGATAATTATACAAAGACGGAAGCTACACAAAGTGATTTGTATGCAAAAACAAAGAGTGCTATAACACTAATCAGACAGAGGCCGTGAAGACTTAATCGGACAGAGTGTCGAGACTTTGGTCAGAGTACCAAGTACTAACTGTATCAAAGGAGTGTAGTAGCACTAATCAGAGTACCTCGGGCACACCGAGTGCCGGAGCACTACCAGAGTACCAAGTACTAATCGTAACAAGAGCGCAGAGCACCGGCACCTAAGTACTAATGAGTTCGAGCACTACCAGAGTACCGGGTGCCTAATCATAACAGGAGGCCGTGTCATTTAATAACCGGTCTTAGGCATTTTTATAATTATATGAATTCAAAGAATTTACTATTTTATATTAAGGCATTCTACTTCCATTACGTGTTCATGAAGGTGATCGTATTTCATATAATTAGTAAAGTATGATGCGTATGTAATCAAATAATCTTATTCATGTATTCTTATTCTTCTATGAATCTACTTTACCTTATGGAATTGGAATCACTTAATCGGATCATCCAATAAGAATTACATTTTCATGCCAACGAAATATAATCGACACCGAGGGACAGTTTGAAATTTTTTTCACTTTCCGGGGACTTAACTCATATATCAGAAATATCTCTTGTACTCATTCAAATCTAAGGTTCTATGAATCTATCTCCAACTGGAATCACCTAATCTGAGCACTAAAATCCTGCTACGTCCAACAACTCGGACTACTCTATGATCAACTGATGCAGGAAATGGGCTTGCACATATCCCCACTTTGAGTTAATTTTTGGGCTATCTACAATCAGAATTTGGAGGTACCTATCAGATTATGTTTGGTTTTCCTTGAAGTCTATTTTAATTGGCCACTTGAATAACTCAAATCGGATAAGAAATGAGCAAGCAGGCCAAAATATGCAAACCGGGTAAGAACAAAGAAAACTGTAATTGAAGTGCATCTGCACACCCTTAATGTGTACCCCAAGACACTTTGGGGCCAAATGACTGAACTGAAAGTGTACCTAAGACAAACTCAAGGTGTATCGCACCCCACCCGAAATGCCCACAGCTTTCTCCCCTTCTCATACACTTTCATCCATAGATCAAAACCTATCATGAATACCTCCTAAAACAACTATATTACGTGGCTATAACCCAGTACAAACCAATTATAAAGGTTATTTAGGGTTTGTTGTAAAACTCCTAACACACCATGAATCCTCCCAAAATGAGGATTGATACCGATCTTGTGCCATTTAGAATTTTAAAATCCCTACTTTCGGGCTATTAAAAACTTCAAGCTAGATGTAATCTTTAATAACCATAAAGCCTTGTTAAAGCTCCCAACCATACAATTGCATGAACCTTCACATAAAACTTGAGAATTCTATTTAAACATTCATAGTCATACCAAAGTCAAGATCATACCTTTGATTTGCTCCCTCCTTCCTCTCTTCTCTTCTTTCTCTTTCTCCTTCCTTTTTTTTTCCTCCCTTCCCGTAGTTACTTGTTTGAGACCAAAAATGCATTTTTAGTCTCTCCCAACTCTCTTTATACTAAGGTTTTTGTTATTTAGCATTCTAGCCATTAACTTTTAAATCTTAATTGTATTCCAATTTCATAAAATTGTATTTTTGGCCTCAGCATCATATCTATGGCCTTGACAGCCCTTTAGACAATTACTGCCAGCTTTATAACTGTCAAATTTTCAGTTTTATAAATCTCATATTTCCACAAGCATTTTTAATCGAAAATTTCACTATGCCATTATACACCTCTAACATGTTGAAAACAACTATGGTATATTTTTGGTGTTACAATTCTCCCCCTTAAAATAAATTTCGTCCTGTTCACTGAATCACATTTAGGTATTGTACCCTATTGCGCATTCTCCTCGTTCTTATGTCGCTTTCCATACCGTGATGTTGCCAAAGCACTTACCAAATGAATTTTTTTCTGTTTCAGAATCGCCTTATTTCATCACGATCTAGAATAGCTTTCTCGCCTTCATCAAGGTGAAATTCCAGAACTTGTATATCTTGAATCGTAATATGTGCAATGGGTCGAACGATATTTACTAAGCATAGACACATGGAATACATCATAATTTAGTATTAACTCCGCATGGAGTGCCAAACTACACGCCATCATCCCAACTCTTTCCAAAAATCTCATAAGGCCAATGAATCGGGACTCGCTTTCCTTTCCTTCCAAACGGAGTATCTTTTCCACGAGATACTTTTAAAAACACTTGTCTCCTACTTCATACTCTTACATCTTTTCTCTTCAAATTAGCATAAGACCTTTTGCTCATCATGCTTTAATCTTTGCTGAATAATCGAACTTTTCTTCCGTTTTTGACACCAGTCCATACCTTATGCTCATTCATCTCTATCCAACACGTAGGAGTTCTAGCATCGCTTCTCCATATTGTGAGCTTCATACGGCCATACCAATATCGATTGATAAATCGCGTTAGTAAATTTCCAGCGAGTGGAACGACGAACGGTAACTTTCCGGAAAATACGTACTCGCATATCTTCTAATACCCGATCACTTTTCACTATCCATCGCTTTGTGGATGGAAAGCGCTAAAATTCACCTTGTACCGGAAGTCGATCAGAATCCTTTCCAATCCCGACGAACCAGGATCGCTGGCCGGACACTATCGATACAGAATGCCATGTAATCTCATTACCCCGGCCACATAAAGGTCCGCTTAAACGATCCATGGTAGCCGTCGACGCAGAGGGAAGTGAGCGCATTTGGTCACCGCCCACAATTACCCGTATCGAGATCATGTTTTGGGTGAGGAACCGATAATGAACCATAGTTATGTTATCCCACCTAATCAGAAATCGAAGGGGATTCAATAAAACCTGGATGGCACGTGTTCGGGCTTTTTACTACGACATCGACACTTAGCCACATAATTAAATGTCCTTTTTCATCCTCGCTACCTCGGGGCGAGGGACTGCTTTCATATCCCGGACATTTTATTACTTCCGTAATGCATGGTGAAATGTATTGTGGCTCATATAAGATTCTTTTTCAATTCCATATCATTCTACATTAACATAACTGCTTCCTCAGATACAAACCTCCACTTCCATCTATGGCAAAAATCGCCTTGTCTCCAAAGATCGACCAACAGCCAATTCTTGTAACTTGTCATTATTTTCCGAAAGCATTCACTATTTATCAGAATCCGTATCACATCTGAATTCGAGCCAACAAGGTCGCGCAAGTCTAATCATAATCTTCCAAGGTTGGGAAGTAGAAATCATTTTCCTACCAAGGCATTCGCTACTACATTTTGCTTTCCCGTGGTAATCAATTATACAAATATAGTCTTTCTTCAATAATTCCAACCACCGACGCTAAGTTCCGTTCAAATCTTTTGAGTTAGCAAATATTTCATACTTTATGATCAAAGGAAAATTTAAGCATTTTTCTTCATATAAATAAAGTCACAAATTTTCAAAGCGAACACTACAAATTTCTAACCCAAATCGTGTGTGATGGTTTTGCTCATATTATGCGACTTCAATTGCCCGGAAGCATAAGCCACCACTTTCCCAATCTCGCATCAATACGCATCCCAAAACCTATCCTAAGCATCACCGTATACCCGTGTAATCCCTACCGGCAGTCAATCAACACCGCAAGCCAAACCAATATTTCTTTTAATCTTTCAAACCGATTGGCACTTGTCATCCACTAAACTTCACCTTTCCGGAGTAATCTTGTAAGGGAGGATGCTATAACCGAAAAGCCTTTGCATAAATTCGATAATAACTCCGCTAAGCTCAAGAAACTTCTCACCTCGCATTCCTAGGAGGTTTCTAATTCTGCCACAATTGGGTCATTTTTACCGGGTCCACTTACCTTTCTCAGTGACAATACAATTATGGCCAGGAACGACACCTCCATCAACCAAAAATCACATTTGATTAACTCGCAAACAACTCCGATTCTCTCCCTAAAGTTTGCAACACTATCCTCAATGGTGTCTATGTTCCTCTGTATCTTTAGAATACACCAGATGTCATCAATAAATACCACAACAAATTGATTCAATGAAGTAAAACCCTATTCATCAAGTCCATAAATGCAAATTTAGATATTAATAACCAAAGACTAAAAACTGATAGCGGGTCATAATCGGTTCTTGTGTTGCTGGATCAATCTCTTTAACTGATGAATATCCATTTAAGTTCTATCTTTCGAAGACACTGCCCTCCAATTGATCAACAATCTTCTATTCTTGGCAACGGGTACTTATTCTAATCATGGCGATTGTCGTAGTCAATGCAATAATCAAGAGTGCCATCTTTCTTTTTAAATAAATAAAACCGGAGCACCCTGGCTGTGAGACATCAGCCTTACAAAACCCTTATCCAATAGCTCTTGTAAATTGAGTTTTCAACTCTTTCGCTTTAGTTGAGCCATACGGTAAGGTGTCCTCTAAATAGGAGTCATTCCCATAACTTCACAGAGAATTCACTTCTCGTCGCGGGTACTCCCTGAACTCTGAAACACATCAAACTCCTAATCACTGTGTGAATATTTTCTAAATTTTCTCGCTTCGCTTGGAGTCAAGAATCAAAGCTGCAAGGATTCACAACCTTTCTCGTGAAACGCCTGCTTATAGTCGCAGTCTTTCACCGATTCAGACGATACCTGGAAGTGTTACTATGACGTCGTGACATTTAAGCAAGACTATTTTCTTATCACAAACTAACTATGGCCTCGATGTTTGATAACTAATCCATTCCCAAGACTAAACAACCATGAAGGGTAGCAAAGCACTAGATCAACCGAGAATTCCCTATCATGGACCATTAAGGGACAATTCTTATACACACTAATGACTCTAATCGCGGCCCCGTAGGGACTTGTAACAAGCAGGTCAAGTAATCTAAACAGCCTCAATCGTAGGTAGCTTATTGCTCATTTGTTCCATGCATATATATGAATGTAGAGTCTTGATCAATTAAAGATACAAATCAATATCAAAGAGTAAAATGCACCACAACCCCGGTATGTCCAGATCTTCTCGAGCTCATCGATAAGCTCGTGGCCGGGCCGTAGCAGGATCGACGCATCGTCTCGTGGCACACTTACCTTGCGAGCCACTTCGTCCTCACCCTTACCTCCGGTCAGGTGGAGGTACATTCGGCCCTCCTCACCACTTCCTCGAGGGCTCTCTGTAGAACTTCCAACCACGAGGCCGGCTATCAATGCGGCTCAGATCCCACATCAAACAACCCCGCCATCGCCCGCAAATACCACTATGATAACAGGCAATGTGGGCATACATGCTTTTCCTCTGTCTAGTCAGATGCCTAGCACCGGAAATTTGTGGTCATGGTAGGTCCTCGTTTCCTACCTCAGGAAATGGACCTCGCATCGAATCAACTTTTGACTCTCTAGGTCTTTCCCAAGAGGAACCCCCCTCTTGAGAACTTTTTTCTTCTTTCTTTCTTGGACTCTTCATTTCTCGTATTTCTCAATTTTTATAGCCGCATTCAATCGATAAAAATCGGCTGCATTGTAGCTGGCAATGTTCGCGTGGAGGTACCTTTCATGTATCTACGTAGCCCTCTCAAACTCGTTTTCTCCATGATCGTGAATTTTTCCGTAAGAACGGATTCCATGCATATTTAATTGAGGCAAGGAATTTTTCTGTTCTAATACATCGCTATTTCCCTATTTCCAGAGTCAAGAATTTCTTCCATTTACATTCCTGTAATCATCAAGCAGATACCAGATAACTGCGGACGGCGTAGTCCCAGTGTGGATAGTGGATTTCAAAACCAGCCTGTTCAATCATAAGTCAGACCTTGCAAAGAATGAAACCGCACATGTGACCTTTGGTCCAATCGACATTTCAAGCCATCTAAAAACCCTTTCAAGTTTTTCTCAAGCCAAACTCGACTTTACTCCGATTCTTCCATACTCGCATGGAATTCTTCCACCCATGCTTTCAGACATCACTCGGAGCTCGCGGGCGGTGAGTCGATCTAAGACCCAATATCCAGAGATTCTTTACCAATGCTTCGCTTGAAGGCTTTTCATTCATCGCTGACTCGATTCGACCGAAGCAAATGGATCCAAAGGATTGACGCTTCACCGGTTTACATCACCAGCCTTCCCGAGGTGGATCCATCAGACACAAATGCAACAAAGACATCCGCATTAGCCAACACATTCTACATAGGTGCATCAAATCTAGACTCTTTCCAAAACGCCAAACCTAGGCTCATATTAAATCTTGTCACGCCGATTCCCCGCCCAACCCGACGCGACATCCGAACCTAAGCCTGGTAGACGCCAGAACATATAAATGGGACTTTTACTCCGCTTAATTAGACATTGGTATATCCAGTCTTATAATATATCAACATCATATACAAAAGTCCAAAATAAAAACTACCACCATAGTGGTGTTTACGTTGTCACACATATACGTAACTAAGTCCCATTACATATTCAAAAAACTATACATTTATTAAATTAATGATCGTGAGCTGAACCTACAAAGATGAACCCCTACTGCAGAAGGCCCCCAAGAATGCGAAGTTCTGACGTCTTCTTGTACCTACACAGATGAAAACCCGTGCTAAGCTTTACGCTTAGTAAACATATATAATATGCATGTACACGCTATGGGCTAAGCATATAACAATAACGGATATCGAAATTACATGCATTCATCTCATGGTTTATACAATTACTTATGCTTATTCTTATATAAAAGTACCGTAGGTACTACACAAGTTCATTGTACGTAGCACCAGAGGTACTATTGATTTATACTCGTATTACAGACTTATATTTATTCAGTTCCGTAGGAGTTACAGAAATGACTATATTCAGAAATACACGTAGGTATTGGCGCACGTAACGATACACCTTCATGTCCTCTTATTCATTATTCAAGTTATCATATAATTATGAGAATACCTAGACCAAGACTAATAAAATTGTAAGATACGCGACAATAAGTATCCAAGATACTATACAAGACGGCGTCAGAAGATGTGCCAGATTTGGTACAAAAACAGAGTGCCATAGCACTAATCGTATCGTGAGTGTCGGTTAATTCTAATCGGACAGAGTGTCAAGAGTTAATTTAATGTAGCGCACCAAGTACTCAATCAACAAGAGTGCAAGAGCACCAATCGTGAGCACCAAAGTATCAATCAGAGTGCCTAGAGCACTAAATGTGAGGCACACCGGTACTAATCGAACAAAGAGTGCAAGAGCACTAATCACACCAAGTACTAACGGGGGAGGTTCCAGAAACACCATCAGAGTACCGTACTAATCAGAATCAGAGTGCCGTGGTTATTTAACAACCTGCCTTAGGCATTTTATAATTATATGAATTCAAGAATTTATTATTTTATAATAAGGCATTTTAGCCCCATTACGTGTTCACGATGTATCAGATTTCATATACTGGTAAAGTATGATGCGTATGTAATCACACCTTTATTCATGTATTCTTTATTCTCTTCTATGAATCTTACTTTACCCAGGAATTGGAATCACCCAACTCTGTGGATTCATCCAAACATGAATTACTTCATGCCAACGAGTCATTTACCGACACCGAGGGACACAGTTTGAAATACTCACTTTTCGGGGTCTTAAATTATATTTGGAAATATATATCTTTGTACTAATTCAGTTAAGGTGCTAAGGGTCTCATTCCAACTGAATCACCCAATTCCGATAATCGAACTGCCACGTCTCGAAACAACTCCTACCACTCTCTATGATCAATCGATGTAGGAAATGGGCTTGCACATGCCCCACTTTGAGTTAATTTTTGGGCTATCTACAATCAGAATTTTGGAGGTACCTATTAGATTATGTTTGGTCTTCTTGAAGTTCATTTTGACTGGGTTGGGCTTGAATAACTCAAATCGGATAATAAATGAGCAAAGTTGCGCCAAAATAATGAAAACTGGTCGTAATAGAAAACTGCACGTGTACTCGGGTACACCCTTAATGTGCCTGGGACACTTTGGCCAAATGACTAGAATCAAAGTGTACCTTCAGTACAAACTCAAGGTGTACCGGGTATTAATTTCACCTCGAAATGCCCAGAATGGGTATTTTCTCCTTTCATACACTCATCCATAGATCAAAACCTATCATGAATACCTCCCAAAACAACTATATTATGGGTTATATAACCCATACATAAACTCAATTATAAAGGCTATTTAGGTTTGTTGTAACCCTAACACAATTACCATGAATCCCTCCTCAAAATGAGGATTTTCATACCGATCTGTGCCATTTAGGAATTTTAGCACCCCTACTTCTTCAAGAAAACTTTGGTTGTATAATCCAATTAACCTTAGGTTTGAGCAAGCTCCCTAACCATACAATTGCATGAACCTTCACATAAACTTCGAGAATCTACTTTAAACATTCATAGCCTATACCAAAGTCACATCCACATCTGATTTGTTTCCTCCTCTCTTCTTCTTTTCTCTTTTTCTCCTTCCTTTTTCCTCCTCCTTCTCGTAGTTATTTGGGAGACCAAAATGCATTTTTGGTCTCCCAACTTCTCTTATAATTAAGGTTTTTTGCTATTTAGCATTCTAGCCATTAACTTTTAACTAATTATTCCAATTTCATAAAATTGTATTTTGGCCTGTAATTCATAATCCATGTCTTTGATGTCCCTCTTACAAATTCCCCTCAAGCCACTTTATAATCGGTCACTCCGGTTTTATAAATCTCTATATTTCCACTATTTTACGAAAATTCTTCAATTTATGTCGACATAATACCCCAACATGTTGAAAACAACTAGGTATATTTCGCGTTACACCTTGCCTTCGTATGATGCCATTGGGTTGTGCAATGCTCTAGCTACTTTTCGTAGGTATGATGTCCATGTTCTCGGGATTGGTCGATAGATCATGGAGTATTTTTGGTGGATGACTTCACAAAGATATGGATCCAGCTTTTGAGCATCATTTAAAACAACCCGAAACAAAGGTCAAAGATGCAAGGACAAACAATTAGCTTTAAATCGGGAAAAGTGCTATTTCATGGTAACAGAAGGTATTGTTCTTGGTCATAAAATTTTTGCTACGGGACTAGAAGTGGGACCAATCAGTATTTCGATTATCAAGAGACTTGCACCACCCACAAATGCAGTGCGGATAAGGAGTTTCGGGGCATGTCAATCTAGAGATTCATCTGAAGACTTCTCTAAAATAGCCAGATTACAGGCAGACATCGAGAAAGACACAAAGTTTAGTTTTGATGACTCGCAAAGTGCCTGAAGAAATCAAGATCGATTAGTTCGCTAACCGATCATGGTTTACAGAATGTGGATCAAAGAGATTCAAATAACGCGATGCTGATTTCAAGAATGGGAGCCAGATTGGGGCAAAGAAAAGAAAAGATATTCAGCCATATATACTGGTGCTAGCGTAACCTTCAATGGCTTGCGCAAGAAAACTATTCAACTACTGAAAAGGAGATGCTAGCTTACAGTTTTGGTTGTGAATTAGGCCATAAGCATTTTGGGATCCATAGATCATATTCACACCGGCTCATGCAAAGAATCAAATATCTCATACCTAAAAAGGAAGCCAAACCAAGACTCGATAAGGTGGGTGTTGGCTACTACAAGAGCTCGAAGGCGGTACTAAAGATAGTATACTGTGACAATGGATAATGATCACTTGTCCAGAAAGAAACAAAGTAAGAGAGGAGGAGGCAGACTAAATGTGAGAACTTCCCGCATGAGCAATCGTTTAATTGTCATTCCAACTCCTACGGTATGTCGATATCGTGAATTACTTGGTTGTGGAGTACTCCCTCCGAATTGAAGTACCAAATGTAAAAGAAAGCGGGACCGACAAAGAGGTAATTACATCCGGGATGACCCCACTGCATAGAAAGAGGTGTCATGATTATGGAAGACAAGGTGCCGAGTGAACAATGCAAGACAGGGAATGAATGCCATGCATCACCATACGGGGGACATTTTTCGGAGAAAAAAGCTCATAAGATACTCAACCGGGATTTTATCGCCCAATTATCTTCGTGAGACTGTGTCAATGGGTCAAATTATGTGATAGATGCCAAAGATCGAAATATCGAAGAATGAAATGCCCCTACGAGGTATATAATAAGCAAAGTACCATGATTGGGGATAGATTTTATGGGACCCTTCCTACCATCATTTGGAAACTTGTATATACCGCTAGCAGTGGATTATGTTTCCAAATGCAGGAAGCAATAGCTGTTCACATGAATGACGCTAACACAAGCAGAGAGTTTTTAAAAGAACATTTCAGCATATTCAAACACCTGGACACACTGTCAGGGGAAGCCACTTAAAACAAAATATTTGCAAAGCCTAAGAGTTTATAGACCAAACATATAATGAGCCTAGCGTATCACCCTGCACTAATGGAGGCAGAATTTATAATAGGAGATTAAAAGGATCCCGAAAAGACCTGTAAGTTCAAGCAGAAAGATTGTCTTCTCCCAAACCCCGACGATGCACTTCTGGGCTTACAGGATCGCATTCAAAACCCTATCGGGATGTCCCCATATTGCAGTGGTCTTTGGCAAACCATGTCACCTCCCTCTTGAGCCGACACAAAGCCATGTGGGCCATCAAGAAGCTCGAACTGATTTAAAATTGCAAAGGAAGAAAGACTGCTTCCAATTGAACGAACTAAGAACTGAGAAACGGGGCTTCAAGAGGGGATAATGCTGTGAATATACATGATGACAAAGAAATGGGCATGACTGGGTGATTCTGAGGAAGAGTTCAGAAAGGATCATGCCTCGCGATTAACTCCGCATTAAGATTATTTCCGTGAAGTTAGAAATCAAATGAGGGACCATATACGTTGGTGTCAAGTACTACTCTTTGGAGCAAGAACACTCAGGACTCGATGCTGTGGAAGAATTCGCTGTTAACGGGTCAAAGACCAAGCATCTCTAGGAGAAAGAAAAGAAAGAACTCAAATGATGAATTAAGAGAGAGAAGGCTTTAAAACAGCTAGCGTCCTTACCTAAGGACCTAAATAGAGTAAATATGGAGTAAAACCTATAGAATTCTGCTTTTTATATAGATTTTCGATTTTTTTAATACTCATTTTGATTTTTTTTATATAATTGGTAACAGATTTGTTAGATTTGCTGTTAGTATTTGATCAATTAAATTTTTTTGAATTGTTACAACAGGTTTAAGAAGAATCAAGTGGCTTAGGTGAGAAAGAACTAACTCTAGACTGGGCCATCTTGACTCTCCACAAGGATGGGGTGGCGACTTTGAAAAAGGGGAGTATTTTTCTCTCCCTAAACAAATTTCCGTGGGAAAATAAATAGAATGCATGTTTGAATTGTTGTTTGGAGTACTTATTGATGTTAAGAATTTGCAAAATAATATGAGTGCAAAGTCACCGATCATCAATTTAGGGAAGGGGCACGTACTAAGTCGCACTCGTGATCATCACCATTTTATTGCTGCAACTTAGTAAGTAATCGAGGGAGAACAAGAGCATAAGTCGCATGATAAAGTTATGTCGCTGACAGTAACATTTGATGTCGCGACATAACAACTTCGGGTCATGACAAGAACAATTCCTTCAAAGAATAGTGAAGGTCGCGATAACTCAACTATGTCATGAAATTACTTGTCGACCAAAAGGCAGAATGCCGTGATTTGCCGCGAACCTACGATCTATTGTCCTCCTACATGTCGCGACAAACAATAATAAGTCGCGACATAATATAGTGTACAGTTGTAAGAACTCTAAACCCGCCTCATTTAATGACAAAGACACACCGTAAACAATTAAGTCGCGACAAGCGCAATTAAACGGGGGCGTAATAAAAAGTCCAAAATAATGATCGAACAGCAAAAGTCGAGAAATTCCCTCTCCACCACTATTTCATTCCTGAAAACAACACAACTCTTCATCTTCGCCGCTCTCCGGTTTTTCAATTCTTGCAAACCCTAGATCCAAAATCTTCCTAAAAACATTCCTATTTCTCAAATGGTCGATCATTAACCTCGCCCCAAATTCGAGCGAGATCACGAAGAATATATCGCCCCGAATGGGTTCACAGAACCAATTGTGGGAGAACCTCGGGCCATCGAACAACTAAGTTCAACCCGCTTCAAGCAACAGAGAAAAAGGGGAAATGACAAGCAGCAAGAAAGAGAGGAAGACAAATTCAGACGTAAGAAGCTTCTCCATCCGGAAGAAGTACTAAGGTCGGGTAAAGTGGGTTCACCTGAGAAAGAGGTTTCAAAGAACCTTTGTTCCCCTTTCATGAACCAATAACAAAGAGGTCAGGAAACTTCCTCGCAAGCATCAAAAGCTCGGATACGCAGCAGTAGTTCGAGAATTCTACTCCAACCTGGTGGGGAGGAAGGATAACTCGCTTATGTTAGAGGAGCTCGGGGTGCCAGATGAGTCGAAACCATCAATGAAAATGTACCTAATGGAGGCGTACATGGATCCAAATACAAGAAGATAGTGAGACAACCCTAACCGTGAGAAGATTGGTAAAAGAAAGTTGACATACCAGAAAGTGAAATGGGGTAAAGGAAGGGGAGAGCAAAAGACCATAAACAGGGGAGATTTGACGAAGAGTGCGTATGGCTTTATTTCCCCGGCTCTATTATGGTTCCACCAAGCATGTCTCGCATCAAGGAACAAGAAGGCAATCATTCTCATGCCATGTCGGCTGTGGCATGTTTAATGTCGAGTAGTCATTGAAAACTCAATAATGAGATACCATGAAGGGAATAAAGGTTTGATCCCCACCCGCTAAATCTCATCACAAGGCATGCCTGAGGTCAGCATGAACTCGAAGAGCTAAGAAGAGCGCCTCTGCTGTTTCACTCACTAACCCCGACGAGTGCTAAGGGGCCTAGGGAATCAAAAGAAAAATAAAGAGAATAGAAGCGCATTCAAGAAGAAATGAGAATGCAAGACAAGAAGAGGACACCCTTTCCGCTGCGTGATAAAGAAGAAGAAGATCCAAGCACATCCGTATGGAACACCTTATGTTCGCAGCGACGTAGAACAAGATGATAAGCCCATAAATTTTCAACCCTGACCGGCTAGCTCTCCCTATCAGAACCGAGATTTCAGAGAACTCCGTGAAAGTTTGGGAGCCCGGGGTGGGAATAATCAAATAATGGATTTGCTCACCATCTGCAAGAGAATGAAGAAAGAGAAAGGGAATGGAACATCCAACAAAATTCGTAGAGGAAGTGTATGAATTGGAATTGAAAAGAGATCAAATAATGGAAGAAGAAAATGAACAGAAGGGAAGAGCAGATTTAAGGAGATCCCGACATCAAGAGGAAAAAATTCAAGAAGGAACGGAGAGAGATCACGATCTCCGAAGAAGTCAAGCCGAAATATGAGTCATTTTATTAAACAATCGCATGGGATCTGATTCTACCAACACTCATAGCAAAGGGACTCGACCAGAAGCCAAAACTATGAGCAAGATCAAGGATTCAAATTCCTCTACATGTCAATGTTCAAGGACTTCGAAGAGAACGGCGAAAGAGATCAAGAGCTTGATGACAAAGATGCCTAAGAAAAGTCCTGCTTGAAAATTCCGGATTTGATCAACAATAATCTTTCCAAATTTTTAGAAGTCATGACTAAATGGAGAACACAATTAACACATCGGGAAAAAGCACAAGATGATCCGAACAAAAAGGCTGGGATCTCACCAACGAATTGATCCTTGAAGAACAGATAGAGAGGGGAGAATGACAAGAAGAAGAAGAAGAGAATCGAACAGTTTCCTAAATTCAACCCTATCATACCTCGATCAGATCCTCCCAACATCTTTCGCTTCCTCCCAAAAAAAGAAAAATAGATCTTCCTATTGGATTTATCCATCTCTTCATTTCCAAATTTGTTATTCTCAACTTTTGCATAATTCAAGAATAAAATAAGAAAATTTGTTTCGATGTTGTTTGAAGTTAGATTTGTTGTTACTTTTTTGTTTAATTGTTAGAAGAATAACGTAGGATTTAGCTCAGTAACGAAAATGCTCATATATCATAATCTTAGCTAGTTGGAAGGAAGGTGATTAGAAGATAGGCCGAAACACAAATAATTGTAGAATAAGGCACATATAATTGAATTGAAACACAGATTGTATAATCGATTTGAATATAAATGATGAGTCCAAGATAAAGGAAAAGTATACAATCGAGGAAAAAAATATATATATATTTTTATTTGAAGTATAAACGTGAAGCTAAAGAACCTCTATGAACCTTAGATCATGTAACTCTCATCAATCATGAGTCAAGGACATCCTGTGTTTTAGTCATTAATCAAACAGACTTAAAACTTATTAGATTATTGATCAAGGCAAAATCCTAGGTGACAAACTAACAAGAATGATGCAGGCCATCCTTGGCATCTTCAGCCATTCTACCACTTATTTATATGCTTCTTTTCATCCTAGATAATTAATCCTCCGCAAAGAACCTCTGACATTCAAAAATTCAAAGAAGAGAAGAGATAAAGTCGGGAGTATTTTTCGAGAACCAAATAGAAAAATACAAAAAAAGGGTGAAGAGAAAGATTTGTGTTAGGAGGATACAATGTAAAAGAAAGCTTAAAGGAAGAAGTTTGCCCAGGAACAACTCTTATAAACAATTAAGTTCTTAGTGTTTCAACACCTAGTACCCTAATGCCACTCCAGACAGGAGCTACTAACCCAAAGTTAACTAAGAGTGTTGGGAAAGCCTAAAAAGATAGAACATCAGACTATTCTCAAGGGTGGATCGAGAAAAAAATTCCAACAAAGGAGTAGCACAAATGAGAAATGGAAACGAACAATTTTAAATGTAAGAAATCAAGAAAAGATACCCCTGCTGACGGCCTGGGGGAATCAATTAAAGAAGTCATATGAAAAGAAGGGCAAAGAAGTAAGGCAAAAAAGGAGAAATAGTCCGGTAATCTTAACCTAAAAAGTTCCATCCATCCTACCCATGACCCAAGCCCGACATTACACAAGCTCCGGCACTGACGATCTTGAAGTTGAATTCACTACACGTTAGTGGAGATCAATATGAACAACAATATATGAATTTGAAACAAAGTGATCAAAAACCTGTGAAGGACCTCAGGTTAATCGACTCCACTAAGAAAAGAGGAATAAAGACTCAACCTACTTTTCAGCGGTGATCAACCGACCATACCGTTTATAAAACAAATTCAACACGGCTTCAGACACCCTGACAAGTGGGACTAACCTTCATCCGGATCAGCCAGATATACAGTAAAAGAATGCAATTATAGTCTTTCACAAATTAAGGTAACCGCAAAACAATACGTAAAATGTCCTTTTTGTTTGAGGAAACAAATCCTTCTTTCTTTGCTCGGGGGACAAGAAAAAATTTTGCAGTTTGGGAGTCACGAGCTTAAAAGTCATCCATTTTCAAACCATTTTTCCGATTGATTTCTACCCAAAAAGACTGATGAGGTGCGTAAATGTTGAATAATCTCACCAACCTCAAGTATGTAAAGGTGAAATTCAAGAGAAAGAGGATATTGGAGAAGAAAGGAGCAGAATCGCTACAGAATGACACGATCAAGCAATGATGTTGGGTAATAGGAGAAATGCACGAGGAAGAATAATTGTTAGAAGGACAGCCACAAGATGAAGAATCACATCGCGTCGCAACTACAAACTCAGCCGCGAAGCGATAAGGGCAAACTGGTTAACGAAAGGTGTCGCAATGCAAAACTCCAAGTCGTGCAAACTATAAATTACCGAAGAACAAGATATGATGTCGCGAAATATTACCAGGTCAATGGCTGCACTGGAAGGCAGAGCAAGAGACATGTAGGAGGTTGCATACCGACAGTCGGCTACGCGATTTTCAAGAGATCGAACATGCAGGCGTCGCGACATCGGCGAGGTCGCGGTTATCAACACTTAATCGGCGATGTCGCGACGCTATTCGCGTCGCAAATATCAATTGCGGCGAATTGGCGTCGCGACGCCATTCGCGTCGCGACATCGCTGCGCGAATTAAGTCGCCGGCATCATTCGGCGCGGGTCGCTATTATCGCGTAGCGAACCGTCGCGACGCCATTCGCGGTCGCGGCATCGCGTAAGAACGGCTGTCGCTCACGTCATTCGCGCGGGTCGCCACATCGCTTTCGTAAGTGAATTAAGGTCACACGCTACGAAGGTCATGAATAGTGAGTTGGCAGAAAGAAGGTCGCGACATCATTTAAGGGTCGCGACATCGAATCCAAGTGAGGGGCAAAGGAAAGTCATGACCAAATAAAAGCTTCGCGACGAAATGAGATTAGGAATCGAGGTCGCGACAAAGAATCGAGGTCCTGACATTAACAACCAAATGGGCCAATTAACTGGAATCCACAAAGGGAGGTGCATCGGTTAGGGGCCCAACTTAACCCTATAAATAATGCAGCCGCTATCAAGGAAAGCAAATTTCGCGACTCAAAAAAGAGATTCGTAAATAAGGTTTCAGTTTAATTTTTCTTTATTTTGTTTTTTATTTGTAGATTATATTTGTTATTTCATTCAAATTTGGATCTGGACGTTAGTTGTTAAAGTAGAAGCTGAATGCAAAATTCTATTTCTTTCAAATTATCGTCGGATTGTCTTCACCCCACAAATTTCTGGAATCTTGGACCTCCAAAGCCCGATTTATGCTGGTTTTCTGATCACACGCCATTGTAGGGTGTAATCTAGTGATTTAGAAACCGTTCCAATATTGATGACTCTCATGGTCGAAATTATCTTCCGCATAAATTTTATTAAAGTTTCATTAACTATCAGCTTGTAAATCTATACTCACTGCTCAGTATTCCTCAGACGATCCCAATGTAAGGTGCCTTATACCCATAATAGATTGTCTTTATTGTTGATTTTTCTGTGGAGGGCCCTCTCGAGTGACACAGAGAAGGCAATCCTGAGAGTGATGAACAATTTTTGAAAGGTATGCGAATCTGATAATGGTGATCTAATGAGCTATGTGAATTTAAATCGATAAATCTTCTTCTTAATGAAATCGAATGAAAGTTGAATGACTTATCCATTTAAACAAGCAGAGAGTTCACTTTATTCGAACAAAGACGCTCAACTCGTTAAAAAGTAAGGATCAATCAAGGAAAGTGATGAATTGCCCAATTTGGAGGAAGAGAAACCAAGAAGGTAAACCTACGTTATGACTATGTATTGCAGCTAAGGTTTATAAATTCATGTTCGAGGAATTGTTATTGAAAAAGAAAAATGTACCTAACAAGGCAACCTGTATTGGGTGCCAGAAGTTATCTAATCCTCTGCCTTCGAAAGAAACAGAAAGATTAGATGATGAACAAAGGGCGTATGGAGAGATCCTAACTGCAGACTATCATATTCCCTGGACAAGTTTTAAATTCATGGTTCATGGCTAAAGTTTCGCAATCATAGAATTGATGTTCACAATAGCGGTATTTTCAATGCCTTTAAAAGATAACCGCTCAACTGAATTTGTTATTTTTAAATTTTCGCTTTAATTCATTTAGTTATTAATCACATCTTAGGCTTTTTACATTTCCAAGGTTTGCAAAGCCGATTTCAATCATCATCGAGTCCAAATAGTATAGTTCGAGTAGTCAGGTAGTTGATTTGCAATTCTTAAGATCTCTATGGGATCGGGACATTCGACCAAACTATAATTTACTACGACCCCGACCTGTACACTTGCAAGATCGATCAAAACGAAAGAAAATATTTGGTTTTGCGAAAAACTGGCGACCAAGATATGATGGGCAAGCACACAACAAACAAGTTTCGCATTATCGCTGGATGATAATAGTCCTTTCAAGAGGGATAACGCCACAATTTGTAGCAGTGCTGACCACTACTATTATAGAAAGAGGAGAACAAGGGTCGTTCGAAAGCGGAAGCTACCGCCGAGGTTTATCGGACCTTTCGAGATACTCGAGAGGTAGGTACCGTTATATCGGTTAGCGCACGCCCAACATGATAGGTGTCCAATGGTGTATTTACGTCATGCCTCCGTGAAGTATACCCAGATCCAGTTTATGTATCAAAGTATTGAGGCCGACATTGATGGACCTTCATGGTGACTAGTGTGTGCATTTTGGATATCGTGGATCAGGTTTTGTGACACAAGACCGCGAGGCTAGCTTAGGGAAAAAGCATGACACTATGGAGTGGAGGAGTCCACGTGGGAGCGTGAGGACACGATGCGGGCCACCTATCCCTTCTTGCTTAGTGTGGACATGGTACGTAGTTTAGTCGAGATTTAAATGTCTGCGATATGCATGGTGAAAGGCACGCGCATATGCATGTGACTGACCGGTGGATTATCCGTAATTTCGACCTAAATTCTTCTTTAGAGGGAAAATGTAAGACCCGAGAAATTTCAATTTCGAAAATGGCAAAATCGTACGCCAAAAATCCGAATTCTATTCTCTCTAGATCCTGATGACCTAAACGGATTTCATCATGGAATCGTTCTACCTAAATCTAGTTAGTACACTTGACAATGAGTTGGAACATTTTCAGATATCACTGCGCCGAACGATTTTCGATGCGAATAAAGTCACATATAACACGCACTCATGTGCCAGGCGGCATGAGCGGAGAAAGGATGAAATGGACAAATAGATAGTGCCGAGGTCAAAACTAGGAAAATAGGACATAATGGTCATTTCTTAAAATTGATTAAATGATAGTTAATAAACACTCAATAGTGTTTGTCTCCCACAATTCAAAAGGAAAAAACGTGAATTAAAGGAGGAATAAGATGCGTAAGATGGAAATGATGCTTAGAGCGAAGCGTTAGACTTCTCTAGAACGGTGGGAGATCCCCACCGTCTAAGTCAGTTTATAAGAAGGAAAGCCGGTCACTAGGAGACCCGGCCGCTGCAAGGTACCATTTGAGGAGTTTCGACAAACTTCGAGGTAGGGGTTTCTCCCTACTTGGGTTTTTATTCTTTGACAAGGCCTTTGTTAATGCTGAATTGAATGAGGCCGTGAGGAAGATGGATCGATCCCAAATCTTGGGACCTAATTGTTATAATTTTTTAAACCCAAATGGTGCAAAATGCCCTACGACCGGCCCACGATCAATTGGGTTGTTAATTGCATTTATGTGTTAATGCATGCTTTGATGTGTATGAGGCCGAAATGGCCGTGGAAACCCTGCCCACAAAGTGAACCTATGATTGGTGATTTGCCGGGAATAGTAACCGAGGGTTTCACTATTCCCGACAATAGTTTCACAAAATAATTTTTGTGAAATAATGTGTTTGGTCGAGTAATTCAAGTTGAATCGCTCGTGTTTGATCATTAGCCCATGTGAGCTAATTTTGATGTATGGAAATGTGAAATTTCATAAATACTGCTCAGGTGATTTAAATTATGTGAATATATGCATGATTATATTTGCATGTGTTATTGAACCGAAATGGAATTAAGATCACGATTCCATATGCACCAAGCAACTTAGGACGATAATGAAAGTGAAGTGCATGAGGTAATTCTAGAGAGAATGGTTTTGAGGTTGTCTAAAAAATAGTAAATGATCGAGGTAGTCCATACTAAAAATATTCACCGCTCAGACGCACCTAAATCGACATACACTCCGAGGGTAACCACATAATATCAATCTTCGGAGTCGGCCCAATTGATATACATATCGGAGGGTTAAATCAAACAAAAACAAATAATATAAACAAATATCTTTGTTGAAAAATAATGTTTCTACACGGGCTTAGGTAAGTGTGGGAGGAGGTCGGTGAGGACTCAGGTAGGAGTCGATCATGTAAACATTCAAGTAGGATCACACATTTACTTGAATGTATGTTTTTCATTGGAGCATTGCATATGCACTTAGGTGGAGAGTAGCCCACTTAGGGTGATTCCTCTCAATTAATGAAAGCATTTAGCTCACCTTGTCGATGATTACTATTTTTACGGTGCACAGGAGCGCGCGAGGAGACGGTTCATCATAGTAGGCTCTTTGTAAGAAAGTCGAATGCGGCTTTGGATGGTTTCCCCAGCGTATTAGGAATGTTTTTCATTTAATATATGTGTTGTATAAGAGAGAGATCATTAGTCCTCAGAATTGTTATGATATATAGTTGGGATGTTTTATGAGTATTGTTGTTGGCTCATAATGCTTACTCATGTGATGGATTATATCGATAGTCAGATGATATGTTGTGAGTAATGCAACCAAGATAGGTCATTTTATCAAGAGATAGTTAGGCATGAGACCCTGTGTGGTCATTGTGTATATTGGGACAGGTTATATACAAGTTGTGTATCCTGGGAAGAGCTCCCCGTACAAAGGAGACTCTGGCTCCATTTTCATGAGGGCGCCTGCACCGACATCCACTAGTATTCCTGGTTGACGTGGTAGTCAACTCACCCCCGGAATTAAAGCTACATAATCACCTTAAAATCATATTTCTTTTTGTTTTATTTATGTATCTACGTTTAGGTATATGCTTGTATAAATGGTCATCCTTTTCTAAAACTTTTCTAGGGTTAGGGATGAATGTTAAATAACCTTTTTTTTTTTAATTCTGGTGATCTCTGTATTCATATTTACAAACACATCGACCCAATTCCTTGGGATCTCAACAAAATAAAAGAATTAAGGTCATTTGATTGACATCCATGATTTGTGTGCTTTCATTGTTCTTTGATATGCTTAATATTTCTTATTTTCTTGATTTCTTAATTGTTTTTGCTCTCCTTTTCAGTACTAGAGCATTTTGTGGACAAATTTGGAAAGAACGCAACCATTACTTTGTAAGACACATGATGATTTTATTTCAATATGGTAAGAAAGAAACAAGGAGTAATTTTTTTCTTTTTTTATATGTTATATTAAGACAATGAAATTTTTATTAGGCTTTAGTGCATGGATGATTACTGATGTGTACTTCTTGACTTATATATTTTAGGCCTCTTTTGCATCCTAAGGCTTGTTTGAGTTAAGGATGGTGCTCCCAATGGCTTTCAATGTTAAAGCATGTGAGTTCTTTTACATTGGTTGCATATGAACCTCTTAGAATCACTACAAGATCAAGGGATTAGAGCATGCATGACTAGCCTTGTAGCAATAATGTTGTATGAGCCATGGAGGCTATTCTACTACAACTAAGTGGCCTATTAAGTAAAACAATATGCAATCTTTAGATTTTTTGAGCATATAATTAGTGAACCAAGACATTCTCTATAAAGAATAAATGAATGTGTTTGTTTGCAAATTAGGGCTCCAAAAAGTTTAGGATAGGACTAAAAAAATATATGGATATTATTACAAAATGTGCAAATAAAATCCTTGTACTTTATCTTTGTTGATTGATGGAACAAGTTCCACTTTTATAGCCTCTCGTGGTTCCAGTATGTCTAGCTTAGTGACAAATGTGGGAAATCTAAGTTTTTTTTTTTTGCTTAGCATTTTTATAAATTCATGAGGATGTTATAATGAACCTGTTGTCACTATTTTCTTTCTCTTCAAAATGTTCATGTTTGTTTTTTTCTAACCACTTTATAATATTCTCATTTTTCATATTTAAATTTGAATTTGCGATGTTCGAATGAATTAGGTAGATATAAGGACATTTGCCACCTTGAAACTCCTCAAACATCTAAAACATGGTCACTATATGAGGTATGTTCATCTTATTTTTCTATTGAAAAAATCAATTTTAGATGTACAATAATAGTTATATAATATTTATGTCTATAATCAGTGTTTTTACTAGTGAATGATAATTTGTTTCTTAATCATGAGTGTTTTTGAAAAATTTGTAGATATTAAAAATATTTCGACTCAATTTTTTCTTAACCGGAAAATATTTTTTATTATTATGTGCCAAAATATATCATTTTTAATGTAATTCATTCATTAGTTTAGTTTATGAATTCCTGTGATTGAGTGAAAATGTATAATACCATATATATGAACATCAAGGTTTACAATCCAAAAAAAATATTTATTGTTTTTGTGGCTTTGAAATATTAAGAAAAAAGTTTATTTTAATTCATTATTTTAAAGTATTAGTAGAATAATATGAGGGAATGAGTTTAATTAATATTAAAATTTTCTAGGTTAATGTTTTGCTTTTGAGTCGTGTTTGAATTTGTTAATTTGGACATCATTATTATTTAAATATTTTCGGTTAGTGAATATAGTAGAATACATGTATGTTGACACGACCTGAACACAACACGGCGACACAAATTGCCACCTTAATCCCCTCCCATTTTATTTTAAAGATACTTCACCTATGATTTAACCATTTTTTAGGTCTGTGTTAGATATACCAAGTTTTATCTTTAGGAATAATTAGCTTATTTCAATACTTATCTTCATTGTATCTATTAATTTATGAGACTTAATATTCGTATTATAGCCTTTATGTTCTAACATCAAAAGCTATGGTGCATCTAAAATTATTAGGGCTATCAAACCATTAGAATGTCATTGCACTGCTATATTTTAGGACGTAGTAGAATGACAAATTTGAATATTTTTAATAGACGCTGAATTCATTTTTGAATTTATGTTTATTTATAAAATAATTGTATATCCATGCAATGATAATTATATTAAAGTTAAGATGTGGTCTTGCTTAGCCTTGAATTTATTCATATCGCTTATGTAACAATTGTATGTGTATACAATGACCACTATGTTAAATTTAGTGAGGATAGTATTTTTTTACTTTGATAGAAAAATTTATATTGTTTACCTAACTTATATATTAAACCTCAATACTTAGAAGGCTTTGAACATTGCTATTAAAAAAATATTTTTTACTAGTTTTCAATTTTCCATCATTTTGATTTTTGATTTTGCAAATAGTTTATATTTGTAATGTAAGATCTAAAACTTTGCATTTCTCTCCAATGAACTTACTTTCTTTGTTGATTGCTTTGATCCATTTCACACTTGCTCATACTTTTCTATGTGAAGAAACCAACTATTATGTTTTTACTATTTTTGGATGTGTTTTTTTGTTTATAATATATATATATATATATATATATATATATATATATATATATATATGAATCACTTTTATAAATATTATAAAGTATAGTTTTGGCTTCTGAAAATTATAACATAAATAAAATTAGAAATGTAATATAAAATATTAGAAAATGACATACTTTGTAGATTATTATGAACATTAAATAGAAATCTAGTTATTTATCTAGAATAAATATTTTTCTTAGGTTCTTCACTAATTTTGATTATAATGCATGTAAATTTATTTTAGAGACTTTATAAACTATATTTTTCTAGGAATTATATCTATTGTTTACTCATTTTTCAGTATTGTTATTTAGACACCGTATACTCCGGTCACCAAATAGAACTATGTTAATATATGAGACTTTTCGAATGATTAGGTAAACCAAAAGGCAAAAACCTCTTTTATATAGCTTTTCTTTGCAAAATGATCTACTTGTTTATTTATATTTTATTTAAATATGACTTTAACTTTTTTGTAGCCTACTTCAACACACCACCATAATATATATGGTTTTTTCAAAATAGAATTTTATGGATTTTCATTTTGATATAAATGATAGATATAAAATGAGTTAAACAGTTTTATTAAAATTTATGATTCCTTGTATAGTAGAAAATATTTATAAGCATGCTCATGCTATGAAACATAAATTGTAAATCTATATACGTCATCTCAATTAATTATAGCTTAAATCAGCTCGAGTCGTATATTGATTTATATATTTTCAAAAAAGACTTGATTCAAATGTACTTAATTTATAATTTTCATTTATTTAATTGAAATATGTTGTATGTTATATAACTTTTCTTTGTCTTTGTAGGAAAGAATGTAAGAGTTGTAAAAGCAATCAGTGGCAAAAGATGGTCAAACCTTAATTAAGATATAGATGTGTTCAAGTGCGAAGCTCATGATCATGATATATTAAGGGGCCAAGTCAGGCTCAACCAATCTTCTCATCCACATCGTGGATTCAAACATGATAAGTCACGCCAACGAGAATCGTAAGTGACTATAAAGCTACAAATGAGAGCTCATCAAAAGCAAGATTCTCGACTCAGCTATAAACCATCCTAAAAAGATAGTTAGCTAGTTTTGTTAATGACGAGCAAGACATTCAGTTGTCAAGATCAAGCCTCTAGAAAATTCAGACGCCCCAACCGGTCCCGTTGACCATCACTAACCTCGCGGAAGCCTGTATGCTTCCATATCATAAGACCCTACAGCAAATGGTCACGCTTCAGCCCATACATCCATACTCACCAAATGTATATCTTATACAAAAAGGAGTTTATTACAATTTGTTTTGATTACAAATTATCCAAAACTGGGTCTTTTGCCCAGATTTTTACAAAAAATATACAGAAGGCCATATTAGGCCATTTCTTTCACCTCCTCGAGGCCTCTGATGATCTCATCCCTGTGTGCGCCTTCGCACCTAAAATAATTTTTCCCGACAGGTGAGTAATGCCCAGACACCTCCTACATGGGTTACTCTCCACCTAAGTGCATATGTAATGGCAACCAAACACATTCAAGCAAATGCATGATCCTACTCGAATGTCTACATGCTTTGTCAATGCCCTGAGTCCTCACTGACTCCCTCACACACGCAACTTGTCATGTATGAAAATTTATTTTCAAAACAAAAATATTTGTTTTACATTTAAAATCCTTTGGACATCCTCCGAAACCCTAGGACATACTCCGACCATGGAAATCTAACTGGATCCGAACAATGGATCCTCCGAAAGACCGACACCCTTCGAACACTAGACACCCTCCGAACACTGGGCAGCCTCCGAACACTGGACAATTCACACAAACTTAAATCAGCACTCCGGCCTGGACGATGTCCCATGCCATCGAACTCACCATCGACACCATCCATAGCCGTCGATCTTACCATGTCCCCACGACAATGATCTAACACCAAACACGGTGCCATTTCTTACCATAGTCGGCTCTAAACACGTGACCTAATAAAACCATGCACTCACACCCACGTCATGTGATGTTTTTGTAGAGATACAAACATGATGCCAATGCATTTATTTATGTCACCTGGTATCATTTATAAACTACTATGTAACATAGACAATTCACGGATGAAGTTATACATTCTACACATAATTTGCAGGTTATTCAGAATACAATAACACAAATATATAGCACACATGGACAATTTCGGCCCGCAATCGCTCAATTATTTGGCAATGGTCCTAAATTCCAACATTCAAATTCTAAGCTTAGACCTCAAGAAACGGCCACCACAAATTTCACAATCCAAACCATTCAAATGGCTCTTAGCGAAAAATAAAGCAAGTGGTGAGGAAACCCTACCTCGGAAAGTTGCCTAAAAACTCCACAAATCCAAGACTAATGCAAAGATAGCTTTTGCAAGTGGGGACCAACTTGTTTTTTGCCTCGAGCTCACTGATCGAACATCGAGAAATCTATATAGCTGGTTTCCTCTCTCAAAAAATCCCTTCCTCTTTCCTTCTTCTTTCTTTCCCTCCTAAATTGTTGTCAAGTTAGTCAAGGAGATGTCCTCTCACTACAATTATCAAGCCTTCACGACTAATGGGATTTTATCTCATCCCTTGTCCATCTACCATGGATTTTCCTCCAATGGCATGATGCCATGGTCCTATGAGCCCACTTGCTCATTATTTGACCCATTCTCGCATTACGACATGTGGCACCTTCACACCCAAAACATGCTACAAATGTCCCGATGGCATCGGTGTTTCAAAAACGTGAAATTCGATTGTCT